>DWCF01002241.1:0-24990 GCA_018230265.1 Delias oraia | reverse complement strand
AGGCGGGTTGGTGATCGCAAAACATCTGCTGTACTCGAAAGGGCGCTGCTGCCCACCCTCCGGTGAAGTGTAATATATATAATATAATAATTGATATATATATTATAGATATAGATTGCAGATTAAGACACAATACCACATACAATTAAAAAAATCACTTTTAGAAACGCTCTACTACGCTCTCCCTGCCTTAAGACGCGACACTTGACCATGTATCAAACACTAAAAACGAACACAAAATATATCTATTCATAAAGATAAATAAATATTTAATACAAATAGAGTTAAGAGGTTATTATTCCACATTTAACAGCGAATGCAGTCGCTGAACGGAATGTGCGATATTAATAATGCCGAGGAAAATTAATTTTCACATTAATCTCGCACGGGAATGCACACAGCCTCTATGCATTAGGCGGGATTTCAAGCAGTCACACGGATGCGTTTTGCTTCACTGTTTTCGAATCGTTTTGTTACCGACTGGAATAGTAATCTTGTATGGCGTGCAATTTCTTCCGCTCCAAGAGGTAATGAATTGTTGGTTTCTATTCATTCTCAGCCTCTCTTAGTGGGATGAATAAGCACCGCCAAGCCGTATCGACTCCGAACGCGCATGTGGCTCAAGGAGGCGGCCCTCGCTCGCCTGTCCCAGACACCTATAGCTGTCGGACCCTTGTCACATTCTAATTATATATTACCACTCTCATTTGCTCATCTAGCTTCTTGGATGGCTTTTGATTAGCGATTGCCTCACTGAGCTGATGCTGCGGCACCACGAGCAGCCGCAGGCAACTGGGCCGCTCGACAACCCCTGATCGGCAAGTAAGCGATGCTTCTCTGTTTCAATATATTTCTAATTATATTTATTACTAAGTTGTCTTCACTATTAGGACAATTTTTGTATTGTGTTCGCCAAAATTGTGTATTTATTGTGTATGCCAAGATAAATAAAAATAGAAATCTGCAGAGGAAAAGCTTTCTGTTCCAATCTATCGATACACATCGATCTGAAAGGATACCGAAAATAGCATGTCGGTCGTGCCAGCTCTAAGGACTCAGACAGAGTCACGTCGATTGCAGCAAGTGGCTCTTTGTCGTCGTCGTGTAAATGACAACATTGCAAGGCTGCAAAAGAATGTTGACCTATGTTGTCCTATTCGCTTATTTACCGTCCAGGGTGTAGAAGGAAATTAGAGAGTTGGGCCCGGAAGCACGGATACGGCGGCGGTATCTCCATGCGATGGAAACTACGTTATCATTGAACATCCGTTACGGGCATTTTTGTCGTGCGATCGCGAGAGGCGTTCTTCGGAAATTAGCTTTAAGTGCATGATATTGTTACACATACGGCACTGATGCCTTTCAATATAAGTTCATGTTAAAATTAATCATTTAATCACTCAGAATCAAGTACATGACCACTTCTAAACATCATTCAACATCATTCTCAGACAAAATATACAGCACTACGCTTGTTAGACATATTTATATATGTGATATGATATCGTTTAAATGTTTTAAATTATCGTTCCAAAAAAACTGAAAAGGCTTTCACGCGTTCTGTAAATAATAATGGGGCCATAATGAAGTCGGCGCCTTCGCCGAGTCACGGGACATTTTTCCGCCTTCTTCGAAGCTATTAATTCACTCGGAATTAGCGCCTCATCTATCATGCACGTCAACGAATCCGACGGGACGTCAATCGCACGCCGCCACAATTATATTCAATTATTCGTGTGATCATTCTTAAATCGCGAATGGAATTGCAGACGACCACCCAATCCGTAGATTACAAATAACGTTTTACAGTTGCCATTAAACTTTTGCAAAATATGAGATTCGCTTCCGATAGGTACACGTTTCGAGCGATTTTTAATTAAGTTTTATGATATTGAAAAAGCAATCAATCCTGTCTTCGCTTAGAGCATAAGAGCGTAAATGAGCACCGTAGAAAGCGCCGTCCGCGGCTTGGCTGCCGTATGACGGCGCCATATTGGCGCGGCGCTCGAGCAGGTACGTGAGGCTCGTATAGATGAGCTCATTGACTCATTGGCCGCGAGCAGTTCACGCGCGAGGTCTCGCGATGTCAAGTACATCCCACGTTTTCTATTTTGTTCAACTAATGATGATCGCCCTTCACAAGAGTCACATTCAATATCTCGCAACTCCCCTTAACTGTTTTTCAGATACGATTCCTTTCACTTGAAGCGCAGTGACTTATGAGTCTATCCGCTCTCACAAAGGAAAATGTTTCACAGACGCAATGCACTCCTTATGGAGGCCTAAAAGTCAAAAACAGCCACAATGTTAACTGAAGTCAAGACCAACGATCAGTCTTTAGGCGCAGTCGCATTCTTGACTATGATTAGCACTCAAGTGACGTTGAACCGATCAAACGGCGATCGTTTCGATGGCAGCAAACGAAGTTTATCGACTACGCCATATCTAGTTGCAGCTTTATTAGCCGCCCGCCTCTCCCGGTGTTGGAGACCCTCCGCCTCCCTACTCCCTGGTCTCGTGATAGATATCTCGGCTTATCACTGCAACAGACAAATTCATTTCCTCCCAGACACAACGATCAGGATACACAGACAATCAATATATTGCAACCACCTCTACCATAGCTCTATAAATCACTTACTATTCAACAAAAATCTATCATAATAATGTCCGATTTGGTCAGAAAAGCTGAATAAAAGCATCAGACATAATATAAAACTATTCTTATCTTGTCTCACTCGACTTTAGCTCTATATAACATATTTATCGGCTATTGAATGAGAACGACTCTTAAAAACGAACTTTGCGGAGAGTGAAAAGAATAAATGACATTGAAGAAGGAACCCGTATACTTAATATACCCGTATTCCATCCAGAACAAGCCATTGTAAACCGAAGGGGTGGTCCAGAGGTGCATATATAACAAGCTACGAACACACACACAGAATAGGACTGCTCATCAAAACTATTTAGTTTTACTTTTTCTACTACTTTTCTATTTTTTCTTGATTAATTAAAGGCAAGCTTTAATACTTTTGTGGTCTTTTTTTTCTTCTATAGTTTTATTTATAAACTGTTTTATATATAAAATAGTGAATATTTAATGACGTAATATTTACCGCAATCTTGTTGTCGACACAGCCATAGACACTCAGATTTTTACTCTGTGAATGTATTTAGCGTGTTCGATATGTAACCGGTATCAGAGTTTCTATCCGATAAAAGTAAATGAATATTACTCTTGGGATGCCGGGTCCGCGACATAAAATGCTCCCATGCCGTAGCCTGTCGGATAGAAACTTGTAACATCGAGATAAATGACGTGTAAGAAGATGTCGAAACGCACATCTTGGAAATGTTTTATTTGGCCACAGTTCAGCCATTACATGGAAAAAGACCACGTCTAAACACTCGAAACTAGCCGAAAAGCTTACTTTAATTTTATCGATCCCGGCACTTCTTTGTTTTGGCTACACCATTCCATGTGTATAAATTTGGAATAGTAGAAAAAAAAGTGCAAAGTTAATGAATTATGATTTATTCGAGTATTGTCTGAAGTCAACGAACAGTGCTTCGCAAACTGCTATATACACTTATACAAAAATATATTTACAGGTTCTCTTAACTATTACACGAATGTACAATAGCACGCAACTAGTCCGTTCAGCTCGGCCCGCACTGCCCTCGCCTAACTCACATCCAAACTTACTCTTGCAAAATACTTTAAAACAATTACATACCAAAAGTATCTTTACATTTACACTCTAATCTGGGACTGATTCATCACCTCGATAGCATACGACTGCTTGCTCTTTCGGCATTCTCGGGTTTGATTATCGGGGAAAATATTAATTATTGAGTGTGATGAAGATTGACAATTATTCAGACGTCCGTATAATATGAGACTTAACTATAATAAATTTATAACAATAATAAAAAATCATCTCTCTTTCTTCTGCATTATTAAACTTTTACTTAAAACGAAACAAGAATGGAAGCGAAAAGTATCTATCGACGAAAAAAATTCTTCTCACGAGATTCATTAAACTTACATTACATTAATATTATCCCGATATCATATTCCTAATTATGGAACGTAATTGGCTCCAAATGCCTTCCTTATTAGCGGCGCATCAACCTTTTTTCTCCCCATATCTTAGTCGCAGATACCAGTAGCGTGGTGTTTTTACCTCTCGGCGACATTTTCCCTGAAGCCGCATCATTATAAAAAAGAAAGACTTATCAAGAATGCATTTCTTTGAAATGTTCTAATAGGTAATCGTTGAATTGGAACTGTTTTGACTTATCGCTTCACTTGTAGAGCTCCACAAAGACATTGCTGGTGCGCGGTGGCTCAAATGAAGTATTCGTCTTGCGTTCGTAACATTCCGTTTCGAACGCTGCTGTTATTTAATATATGGCACCGGCAACGCGTCCGCGCGTCGCCTGTGATGCACTCCGTGATGCCGGAGACGGATGGAAGCCACCCTCATCTTCTGCTGGCGCAGCCCACGGATGTAGTCCTCGTCGGCCGAGTGCCTGTTGCCCCGAGACGGGTCCGCTCTATCGCTCTCTTTGAACAAAACGCACCACAGTGACTTGTCCTTGTTGTCCCACAGCAATGACTTGGTGTACTCCTTGAGCCGCCTGCTGTTCTCCTCGACGCGCCGCATGGCGATCTCAATTTTGACCAAGTCTTTGTAGTGGTCGGAGGGCGGCGGCGCCGCGTCGGCCGCCCTCGAGCTCACATTGACCCTCGAGAGGTAATAGTTGTCATAGTGGCCGCGCGAGCCGTTGGTGCGTAGCAGCCACACGACGCTGGCCACGAAGGCGCACGACACGAGGAGCGTCAACGAGAACAAGGCGAGTCGCAGCACGGCGCCGGCTGAAGCACAACTCATATCACTTTTGTTCACTTCTCGCGGACAGCGCACGATCGAACATAACGCAGCGGCGCTCCTCACGCTGCGAGGCGCTACGTACGTCCGCTCGCCGCGTCTCCCCGCTACGAACTGCCGTAGCCCGTAGCGCTCGGCGTAGCTCTCGCTATGGAATCCTTTATTGTCCTGCAGTGTGCTGAAAGTCTGTTGCTACGCGATATTTGTGATGCCTTTAATAGTATTTTGTGTAAGAATAATAAAAATTAATTTAATTTTAATGAGATGAAGTTATGCGACAATCTATAAGGATATTATGCTTTGGTAGCTATTTCTATTATTTAGACCACCTTTTAACACTTATTGACAGTTTTATATAAACTTTTAATATTTTTTACCTGCTTATGTTTCGTGAAATAAACATTATTTATTTTAAACATTATCTTTTCTTGGTACGCTTATAAGCAAAAGGGTTATAAAAGATCTCTAAAGAGAAAAACCAATAACAAATTTTTATTGAAACGTAACTTTTAAATGCGATCGTATGCCTTAAAAGAAAGTGAATGTGCTTTAAGTAGTGCTATGAATGCAATATAACAGCCCAAAAACATCACTGCCTTTGTAACAAGAGTAGATAATGATTAGAAATTGCTATTAGTATTATGACAAAGGACACAACTAATTTCTTCATAATAATGCAGTCGCCAGTGTTATTTCTAAGTGAAATTCCTGGAAATGGCACAACAATTTATTTAATATCCAGCTTAGAAAGCCCTCGCAGTTCTCTATAATATCAAAAGCTCGTAGCTAAGGCCTCATTACGTATGCAAACTCTACAATAAACATGTGCTTTGCTACTCCAATGTTGTATTATATTTACTTATGTATTTTATTTACTTGTATATCTTGTTCAGATAAGAATTTCGTGAAAATTATAATAATTTTAATATAAACTGCTCATGATTGTTTTGGATCTATCTACATGAAAACTTGAAGAATACAGGTTTGTTATTTATTTGCAAACTTACTAGTATTTTTTTGTCAATTTGAGAAAGAAGAACTGTGTTTTTAAGCATTTATAATTACTCTAGATTCATAGTTTTATTTATGTTTTTTTTACATAAAAACACTATGAAGCTCTGCTATCAAATAGGCTAAACCGTGTTTTATATACGAAACGGAAAATACACCGAAATGTATTATGCTACAGCCACGCGCGATCGGTAATCTGATTTATAAATATTATTTAAGCCTTCGAATAAATCCGATAAACCTTTTTAATCTCCCTTTTTGACGTCCAAAGGACGAAGTGAATTAGAGCACAGTGATACTTGCAAGAGCTAATTCAAGTTGAATCCCTTCGCCGGGAGAGGCCCGCGTCACTGCGACCTGTCACCTGTCACAACAAACTTTTTTGTCAACTTGAGCCTCGATCAAAGTTATTTAAACTTATTAGCCCCGCAATCGCGTAAGACAAGCCTCCGACCTCGTCTCCGACCTTCATCGGTTCTTTGTCTTTAGTCATCTTTAGCACATTGAATGCTAAAGTTGAGAAGATGTAAGTCGGACTGCGTGCGTCTGACCCTTCAATCCATGAATTTCTATGAATGATGATGATTCTATGTCGATTCGTCGAATGTTGCAATTCTGATTTGTTGCGAGTCTGATTTTATATAGATAAGCGTCAGGAAGCTAGTTTGGTATTAATTACACTTGCATGACATGTGAAACTGAATGGCAGTGTTTGAAATGCCGATTGTTTGTTGTAGTTCGACGTTTCTTTTACTTGACAGCGACGGATACAAATGCCTGAATTGGAGATTAATATTTCAAACTACTATGATTGTATCATTACTTTATCGCTGTTTTATATTAAATTCGCTTCACTTGCATCGTTGGCACAAATCAAGTGATGTAAGGAAATGCCTGCGAAGTTGAACCGATCTAGTTTCAATACATGTGAACTTGAAGGAACCCTAAAGAGACATCGCAAGTTTCAATTATAAAAGAGATCTCTCATCTCATGAATGTACATAAACTCGAATACTTTAAATTAATCTCGATCGGGTCATTTTTGAGTATAATTTTTTGGCAATATTTTGCGTGGAGGTCAAAAACGAATCGGATGAAAAGGGATGAGTAGGCACCTCCGTGCGTAGCGCCATTTTTCAGCAGAAAAATAGCAAGAGATCCCGTATTCCCCCTATTCATTGTTTGCGGTGAACAACCGCGTTCGCAAGATGGCTCCTTTTCATTTGCTTACCGTTTCCTTATCATGAATCACTTAGATTATGAAATGTGGTGTTTTTCTGATACAAATATTTAATTGAATACTGTTTTCGCTGCTCTAGCCTGTGTAACGTTGCAAATTATATTTGAGAGGCTGTATTTGTATGGATGTACAAGGAATAGGTTATTATGAAATAGGTTTGATAAAATTGTTCCAATCCTGCGACTGTATTGCCTTCCTGATGCGACTGTTTCAAAGAGCGTGTTTAAGAACTTTTTTACTTTGTAGGACAAACTTTGTTGTACTTTGCTTTTAATTTGTATTACACAATTTAGTTGCTTATCGTTGTAGCCTATTTAGCAGCGCGGCTAAACTGTTTGTATATCTTTTTCGGATTGCTGATTTCCAAAGTAGCACGTAGTTAGTAGCGCGGCTGTGGCGCTATCTAGATAATAAACTAGTATTCTTACAAGCCTCTTGAGTGACTGAGGAGACCTCTTGAGTGAATATGAGATATAAGAGTACGAGACATTTTGTAAATCGGTCTGCGAGAATGGTAATTTTGTTAATCCGATGGATTAATGAATTGAACGCTGACGGAACACATTTAATCCGCGTCTGAACAAACGCCGATTTGGGCTAGCTCGTGTGAAAGCTGGCAAATGGACTAATATGGAGAGCGAATGAAGGCCGTCGATGTCCATTGAATTGATCGCCACGAATGCGAAAAGCGAGCGCGGCCCTTGCTATTGTTTCCTTCGCTCTTGGCACTTCTCATTTTATCATAACAATAATGTTGTTGCTAATTGATTTATATCAAGGTATACTTTATATGTGAATATGTATAAATGAACAGTATGGATTACAGATTTGGTGATGCCGCAGACACGCGAATGTTCGGTACATTCATCTGTTAGAGGTTTATAAATACAACTAAGCGATATAATATCGCCTTATTATTGTGCAATAAGATGCAGTAACTCGACAAAAAGTAAATAAAGGAGTTCGTAACACGTACGTAACCGACATCCGAACAATCCGAAGAAGCCCGCGCGAGGGCCAAGAAAGCGAAATTGATTCGCTTCGCCGCGGTCATGGAAGCCACAATTTGCTATTCATTGTCTGATTAACTCGAACGAAAAATACAATTTGCGAACGTCGCTGTAAAATTGAAAAAGTTGTCAGTCGGAACGATCCGCGGTGCCCCGCACGCCATTGAATTATTTCTTGGACTAAAAACACTCCCAACGAGATGTATGAAGGAAGGAAAATCTGTTTGGAGACGGTTATCCTAGCCGCCGCGAGCTAATCATCTTGTAGCGGAAAATCTTTCATAAACTTCGTGAATGTTTCCAATTTGTAATTATTTTTGTGAAACGATGTTTTATGAGCCTTAAAATTTGTAAGTAATATTGTAATAGTACTTTAGCCACCTCAGCTCAGAGGCTAAGACGGTGAGGCTCTCAGGTTTGAAGCATGGCATATTAGAAGGTTGAAACACTGTCTAATACGACAAATATAACTGCAAATGTTTTCGCAGACCTGCGACAATGAAGCGCCACGACGCGAGGTACCGAATGGTGTGCTAATACACTTACGAGTCGGCAACTTGTTCGCTCAACGTCTCCTGCGCTGAGTAAACGCATCTCGATAATTATTCACTTCGCTGAAGAGTCAAATATAGTTGCGATTGAAACGGCGACTTATCCGTAACTTGTTTACGCCCGTGGCTTGTGTTACAGCGGAACAATATTATTTAGCATTGTGACATGACAGCTGCACAAGAAGTATATTTAAAAGGTGGCAGTTGTATTCCCCAGAAGAGAGCCGCACTGCCCCGCATCGCCCCGAGGAGCACTTGTTCTGTCGCCCGACGTCTTGTCGTTTAAGTGACAGTTGGAAACATCGTGAAACTCCGTGTCTTCAATGATTTATAAATGCACAACGAGTTCACCAGCTCGCGCCGAATGTGAGATTATAAACCGCTCACATTCTTTGTACTCTTCTGTCCAAAGCAATAACTTTTCAACTGTTTACATAACCGATCACTGTTTACATGATCGATTCATTTACAGTACAAGTCGTTTAGAATTTGAGCCGGACCCAGTTAGCAATGTGTTCTTAAAAGCAAATCACGTATTCGGTCAAACAATCACTTGTCAATAACCCTAACTACTTTGGCATGTTAGTTAGAAAACAAACATTGGCTATTCTAATGAAATCGCACATGACGTCTCAAATGTGCTTATGTAGTGTCCATTGCCTTGCCTTACATCTGCGCCTGCGTATCCGCGACGATTAGCACAATAATTGCCGCTCGCTTTGGAATAAATATATAACATTCACATACAACAGAGTAAAAGAATCTGATAAGTATGCGGAACCTTCGTCAGAGGTAGTAGGACGAAGGAATTCAATAAAAATCAGCAGATTTAACATTTTAACAATAGAAAAATACTTATCTTAATGAATGAATTCGTTGAAGGTGCTAAGTGAAATGAGTAGTATATCTGTAACACTATCTAAGTAATGGAAAACTACAGTGACGTATGAGCGTCATCGTGGCTACTGAAGAGATCATATTGTACCTATTTGTAGCCGTAATTGCTTATCTACAAGTTCTCCGCGGCCTTTGATATCTAAAATGATTTTCAAATAAAGTTGCAGCTCTGTTTTAAATTAAACAATTTGAAAAGGTGAAATGGTTTATGGGCAAAATCGCATCCTTTTTAAAATGGTCCGTCTCTGCTGCGACAAACGCGCGTCAGCGCGAATGTTGAAGGCGTCATTTTAAGCAAAACAACATTTACTAAGTAACTACTGTTCTGTAAGCGAAAAACCAAGGCCCGAAACAAGAACGATCGTATCGTCAGATTGTGAACGGACACGATCCAGCTTTTAGTGAAAGCAAACATTACTTAAACGCCATCCGGCTTGACCCGGTCTTCAACCGGAACACATTAGGGCGGCTCCACAACATCGCCACCGATCCTTTCTTCTCTCTTTCAATCAGACTTTCACCCGCGTCTCTCTGCCCCGTCGTCCCACTATCTCCATTACTGCGACCTGGTTTATTAGTTAGAGTCTGATAGATAATAGCCTATAAACAGAAAACAAAAGATCATCCAGTCTTATTGACTCTGAGATTAGCGCGTGCTGGTTGCTCGCTTTTCAGCTGGATAGTGAAAATACACATCTAGACATATGGAGTTTTAAAATGATATCACAAAAAAAACACATTCAGCGATACAGAAAATGTTTTAAAAGAGTAAGTCAAACGGGCATTTTATTGTACACATCGGGAATTGAATTCCATCTAATATCGGTTCCGGAACGATTCTCCAAAAATAATGAGGTAACATTAGTAGGAGATAGAGTAAGGAGACGGGCCGCCGCCGCCGGAATTGAGTTGCTCAAGAGAGTTAATAAAGAGGGCCAGACGTGGACGGCATCCCAATGGCCGCTTTCTATCCTACTGTAGCACCGTTACAGAAACATTAGGGATGACTTTTGGTGTCGGTTGCTAGTTATAAATACGCATATAAAATAATATAAGCAAAAGCTTAATGTAGACTAGCGAACTGTCCAGTAAGAAAGCATGGAAGACATGAAACGGTTAAGAATTAATTAAAAGGCGCATTCGCAAAGGCTCGCTAACTTTTCTTAATTAACAAGCTGTAAAAAACGCTGGTTTCCTCAAAAGAAACAAAGCCATCGCAGAATAATACAACGATGTAATATACAAGTTGAATGCACAGTCTTGGTAAATGTATAATTTTAATGACATTTCAATATTATTTACTTGTTAGAGTTAGTGTTCAGTGTAGAGTAAAAATAATTTTAATATTTCTTAAAATAAATACTTCCAAACTATCTGGAGCTGTGTAGGCGGCCCTTAGGCACTGCCGCAGTGAGTTTGAACGAAAATTTGCGCAACAGTTAGGCCTACCGTCCATTCGTATGCCAAACGCTTCAAGAAATGCTTCAAGGTGTTTATATTTGAGTTTAGAAGCTGCTTCCTGAGCCAGGCTTTACTCTGCAAGCGTCTGATAAAGCTTTGTTCCTGAACATTTCTTTAGTTGCAATTCTGACAGTTCTGACAGATATATACAAATTTAACTCTAAACTCTGAAAAATCACTTTACAATTTTCAATTCAGAAGTTGAAAGTTTCTTTCAACTTTTGTTTCATTTTTGTTTGTATCTCTTTGTGGCATTTTTCTTATTTTCGTATAGCTGACATAATATCAAGAGAAGAAATTGATTCCATAAGGATCTTTCCCTTATTTTTTATTATTATTATATTAATAATTGCTTCGGAAATACTCGCTTCCTTTTTGTAACAAACGAGGAGGGAGATAGAGAGGCTTTATTTGTCTTAGTTAAAATCTATCGGACCTAGTAAAGCTCAGCCAACATACTCAGCAGCTCGTACTCGTGAATTCGAATGGAATGCCTGTCGCTGCGACGCGCCACTTCAAAGCAGTGACTTTGAATCGGCTCACCCCGGGCGCGGCTAATTTCTTTGCAAAGTAACAGTGATATGAAAATTCACTCGAAAGAAACTTCTTTCGCAGATTGGCTGAGGCACTTTGCGGATTCTCTTTATTGTCAGCACGTCCAAATCAATTTATTCGCTTTGCTTCTCATTCTATGACAGAATAGATGACTCACCTCTGCGTTTCTGAATAAATCGCTCCTTTCCTTGCCTCACACGCAGCCACGTCTTCGGCTTCTGTGCTCGATAAGGCTATTCTTATTTTCATTTCCAACACTGTTCGCCACACTGTCGCACATCACAAAGTACCAGGAGAACCAGGGCCGGGCCGCACAGTTCATATGTGAAGGTGTTTCAAGAGCCTTTGCACACTTATCTCTCTTACTTATAGTCCGCATTATAATTTTATAAATGTGAAAGTGTGTCTGCATGTGTTACTTCTCTAGGCTTAAGCAACTAAACCAATTTACATGATAAGCGTCGCTTTCCGTCATAACCAAAGTCGGATATGGATTTTGTTTATGGTATACAACATGTTGATAAATGATGCAATTCATGTTGCGCGGGCCGCACAAAGAATGCCCACGGGTCTACACGATTTGATGCCCTTTGAGCTTTGGCATAGCCTATACCACATATAATACAGTCAACGACGAATCTACTATCATCTCCGATTTAGCTTTTGCCTTTGTAAAATTAAGAAATTTTCCGCCGCAATCGCCCACTCCTCGTATATCTCGCGTCTCTTTAGTTTTGGAACATTAATAATGCAACTTCTAGATATTAAGCCTAAAACGTAACTGCTATATTTTTAAAACGGGACTGAGCCCAGAGCCTACTGAAACTACAAGTAATAGCACAGACTCAAATATATTCTATATGTTATTTTATAAACATATCTAGCAAATGAACGATATAAAGTATATCCATTAACATAGATCAACCTAGTGCGAACTGCACATGAGAAAAATAGAAGATTTTTTTTTTTCAAAGTCGTAGTTCAAATGTATATCTCAATAATTAAATAAGGCTTTTAACAATTTGAACTCAAGATATAACACTTAAGTAACGGCAAAGGCTAGCGTGGACATCAGAAAAGGCAGAGTTCGCAGGTATTTCCAACGCAGCTCCTCGCAGGCACGCAAATCGATGCGAAGGCGAGGTGCGATCGAACAAAAATTAGCACCAGCAGCCCTGTGCCGTGACCTGTGAAGCGATAGTGATAAGCTATCGGAAAAATCGGGAATATTTCCACAATAAAGGGCGGAGTGCAGGGCGAGAAAATGTGATTTAGTCGCGGGACGTGCGCCGCGCCTCGTTCACCAAGAGGCGCGGCGCGGCGCGGCGAGGCGCCGGGGCGTCGGCGCGGCAAATTAGAAATTGACGCGACGTGACTGAGACCGGCGCTTCGGCCTTTGCACCGACCACGAGAAAAGGGGTACGTATTGCTACAAGTACGGAACTTTGGCGACTGGAACGATCCGTGTAACGCTGTTGCTGCTTGCTGAGAGCTTGCTTGCAAGACTGACGTGGTCGAATGAATGTCTTCATTAATCCATTTAAAAATTATCCTTTAGGGGACAACAGCGGAAATTGATCCCTCGGTGGTAAGAGATCACATCCGCTTATGAATAGCGCGACCTGCTTTGAATGTGTCATCGGCTTTTTACGCTGATTAAGTAGAAAGTAAACTTGGTGGGCCTCAGGTATCATCACTCACTCAGTGGAACAGTAACAGTGCTATACTGTGAGTAGTATTAAGACGGTCGGTCGGTCGCTGCCAAATCCATCCAAAGACCTTACACACCCGGTATCCAGGTCTTCGAAAGATTTAAAAGACTCTCAAGTGGAAGCATGCTGCAATTAATGATAGCCGCAGCGATCTCTCCGAGTTAAATAAAATTTTATCTTAGTTGCTTTAAAATTGAGTTTCAATTGAATATCTTAACATAGTTAGAGGCTGCCTTCCGCAGCACTCACTACTTGCAACTCGATAAGAACTTGCTTCCTTTCAACTTTATTTACATCGCTGCGACTGTTCTTGTGCTTAGAACCAACCAAACCGCTTTAACAGCCTTATTCCACTTCGTCTCTAACAATTACAATGTACGCACACGAAAAGAGCCTCTGCTTTCGTGGGTTTCATTGTGACTTTTAAAAATGCATTCAACCTAAAAGCTTCAATGCGTTTTGCCAGCGCGTGAAAAGAGAGTCCGTAACGGTAAAAGAGGAATGAACGCGACACTTGGCCTTCCGACGCCCGTTCGCTCTGCCATACACGAGGTGAGTATGGCAGAGCGAACAAGCGAGCACAACCAGGCAAAATCCATTATAGCCGTATCCGGCGAATGGCCGCACTAAAAGGCTCGGGACAAAGTCGGCGTTTCACCCGCGCGATGCCTCAATGATGTTTACCCCGCTAAAAGCCTTTCAAAAAGATTTTCATAAAAAAAGATCAAACAACGTCCCGACGGGAACCGATACATCTTCCCGTGTGCGTATCGCTTCATTCAACATTATTTACCCGACTTCGCCAATAAACAAGTTAAACAACAATTTAATGGTATATTTAGATAATTTATATTAGTATCTTGTATGCGAAAGGTTTACTTTTAAAATGAATCCTCGGCGAGTATCGAGATTATCTCGCCCCTGCGTCCCGGCTCCAACTCCTTCCGAGTCGCTTGAAGCGATATGAAGCCGCCTTTCATGGAGCATCTATCGCCATGTTGAAGTTATCAACGAACATACCTATAACCCGACTGCTTATGAGAACGAAAAAAAGAATGACATGAAGAAACCAACTCTGTTCGATTGGACTTTTCCGCGCAGTGGATACATGCAAAAAAGGGCTTGCTTATGGTTCCAAGGCGGACTGTCCCTGTCACACAAGTTGACAAATCCCTCTACACTAGAGAATATATTTAGGACACAAAGACTAAGGAACACAAGAAACATAGCACTAGACGTTCCTCTTTACAGAGCAACACAGATTGCTTTTCATTTCACTGTGACTGCAAACGACATATTGTCTCCATAAAGATATTACAATTATTTATTTTTCAAGACTCGGCCGTTTTGTAGTTCTAATGCAGATTTACTGTTACAAGTCTTTGTTTTGTTCGTGTCTTTTACTTTTCAATATAAAATTAACTTGCAGAACAGTTCTAGCCGCTTTGGTGGCTACTCAACACAAATTGGAATCAGAGCCTAGCTTGAAATGTAGCCCTTAAGCCGTGTGCTAAAGTTTTCGGTCTCGACGCGCTAATATTGACATCAGCCAGCCCTGAATACTAAGTATGTTATACGCGATGTGGACAATTTATAGTGAAATCACAAGGCATGTGAAATGGTGACGATTTAAATAAAGATCATAAGAGATCATTGCTCTTGAAAGCTAAAATTCTTTAAATAAAATCATAAATAGTCCCGCTATAGATGATAATTCTGTATTTTAATTAATAATAATTAGCACGTGCAAGAAATCTAAATACCTTTATTTGCTGTGCCAGTTAATTTTCTATTAAAATCGCAAGAAGCAGTTCCTTTCGTTTAGCGTGGCGGCGGGGAGTGAGGACCTCTTTAAATAGAAGTGGTGTAGGAAGCTTGTTGAACTCGTGTCGGGGACTGTGTGCCGTCGGTTAAGAGCCCACAGGTGAGGTGAGGTGCCCACAATCGCTCGAGTGCCACACTGCGGCGTCGTCGCCAATCGAGAGTGGCCTTTCCGCGTTTTTCTACTATTCACAGCTAGTCGGCCTATGTGTCTTTCTTTATGCTCCATCTATGCTGAGATTTACTTTATTTCCTAACTAATCCAAGTAATCAATTTGCGCACCTCGTATTCTCAATCTGTTAAATGAAATAGCAAATAGTTGTCAGTTCACTCGACCCCATTAAAACATCATTTGTTCTGTTCAATTCACCGCTGAATCTGACAAACCGAGTCGGCTCCCTCCGGCACATTCACATGGCCGATGGCATTAGCGTTCCATTTTGAATGAAGTTCACCCAAATACGAAAAGAACTTTTAAAGCGTCAGCTACAAAGAGAGCCAACTGTCGCATAATATGTACATAGGCAAATACACGGACTGCATTCGGAAAGACTGTACTCAGGAATGTAAAACGCATCAGCCCGATGTGCTCCCGGCGAGTAGGCAAGTGCTGTTCGCCGAAGCCTGCTCAAAAACATTGGCGAGCCGGTAGTGCACTCGGGCATGTCGGGAAAGGCGATTGACGAGGCTGCGCGGTTACTTTTCGGTAAACGTTCGAAAGAGGTTGACGCGAGGCCGCTCTTTGCCGCAAACACTGGCAGTTTATTTATAACTATTGAAACGAAATTGATGCGACTGCTTCAGACATAGGATCGTTCTCTGCTCGGTGCCAAATAGCTCATAAAGCTTTAAGCTGTTGGAATCGCGTTTCATTCGCTCGCTCCAAGGAGTTGCCTTTCATATTGAATCGTGGTTTGGAGCTCCTCTTCTAGAGTAAGTGGCCCTTTCTTTAGAGATGGAATACAAATAACACAAGTGCTTTAACACCTCAGAATAAATATCGTTTGTAATATATATTACATATAATTTTAAATATTAATACTCTTTAGTTGAGTGAATTGTCGCAGTTTAAAAATAAAAAGCAATGAATGTAGATGATGAACGATTTCCAGCGCAGTTATAAGTAGCCGCCCCACAAATGATTGAAAGCAAAACGTAGCGTAAATGTACCGCTGCACAGCACTGCGCGGGCCTCACCGGTGGAAGCTCAGAACGTTGAAGCCTCCTCACACTATGTTCGCTTCGCATTTCTCGTCAAAGAAAACGTTATATCGGCGGCAGAGCGTTTTTCTCACCGAACAATAGCAGCGTAATAAATCTTAAAATGTATTCGCCATCGCGAGCGGCTGGAGCGGCGCCATGTTTCCAAAAATTAGAGGCCGAGCCGTGACAGCCGCTTGGGGCCTCGCCAACGGGACCTAATACCCGGACACGCTGATAACTCGCTGATACTGCCGAAACGCCATTACTGCCAAGTATGCGATGCCCCTGTTGCTTAAGCCCCTTCGCGGGAAACAAGATTGGCGATCATTGTAATAACGTCCTAACATTTATTACATATCAACTAATAGAAACTAATAAAGATGAGAACTTATAATGTTTAGCGACAGCATTGTGAGAGTCAGCCAGCTCTGCAAGTGCTGAAGGTACGGAAACAGAGAGAGTGGGCAGGCTTCAGTGTGGAGCGGAGGGGCCGTGCGCTGGCGAAGGGCGCAGCTCGCAAACAGCTCACGCAAATGGACGCGGGAGCGAAGCAGCGCTCTCGTTTCATTCAATTTGTAACTCTCCAACCCGAAACTTGGTTGATGCATGACTCGGACGGTAATTTGACTTTTATTGCCCTCATTTGGACGATATTGAGAAGGGATCGCTACTTTCCAACTTATTCAGAACAAGTATCCGACTCTCTATTAATAGAACCACTTTCACTTTTAGATTACTTTTGCGCTGAGCCAAACTCACCAACAACCGTAAGCAAAGTCTAATAAAAAGCAGAACTTGTAAGGGTTCGGTAGCCAAGAGACTCCCAGCAAAGGCTCGCACACAAGTTCCTCCACCGCAAGCAGCAGAGTCCATGTGAGTGCCTCTGGAGCAGCTTGCATATGCGCGATGTTGCTTGAAAAGTTGATGTCCCGATGTTAAGTTTTGCTATGCTTATTTTTGATATCTTAGGCTATCTGCTGCCGGCCATACGGTCTTCACAGCTAAATACGGTCGGTTGGGGCGAATTACATTGTCAGCCGCGACCAGTGCATGGTCGATTGAAGGGAACGAAGTTGAAGGTGTCATAACTGCGACTAGTTTTCTCTAAGGCGACATTTGAAAGTTTTGGAATATTGGAGTTATTCGAAAAGGTAATTGGTACTTTGAGTCCCCGGAGCCTCCGACCATTATAAGGGGCGCTTCGTAAAGCAGAGGTAAGATTATTTTCATTTTTATGCCGTGTCCCATAAAAGATCAGTAGCATCCCCTTGTGGCTCAATAAACTTGGTAAGAGTATGCGCAGAGATAATATCATCTCTCGAGGACTACCTTTACTGCGATTCGGTGCTTTTAGTTGGTCGCTGGAGACGAGCCGATCCGTTTACATTGAATACGAGGCATGTTCAATTATTAACACATTGTGGATATTTTGCTAGCTTAAAATGTTTTCTTTTCATACTTTAGTATAACCCAAAAATTAACTATTTACATGTATATAACATAGCTGCATAGCTGAATTAATTTTAATCATAATATTTGTCCAGGCTTTGTCACGCAAGCAACTTAAGTTTTTCAATTTTGCGACAAAAATTGCTGTTTTTCAAATAACGTCTCTCCTAAATCACACAACCTCTGCGGCCTGCCTCGATTCATTTCAACGATGTCATTTAACCCATGATTAAACAGCACTTTACGAAACACTAGAGGTTCGAGTTCGTAAAATACGGAGGGAATCTTTGCGCATTTGAGAATCATAATTATATCAATTAAAAAAACTTTTTATTTTGGTTTTTAACGACTCAAAGCAGCCCATTAAACAGTCAAGGACAAGGGCAAGTCAAAGCGAATCTTAATGTTCATGCGGCGCCGCATATTGCTGCCGTGCCATTTGAAACAGCGTCTTTGAGCAGTGCAATGGTAGAGCAATGTCCGCAATTACTAGAGTTTACAGTTTTACGCCAAATTGGCATCGAGCGAATGAACTGTTAGTCGTATACATTCGCATACATTCGCAATATTATTCGAGACAGAGAGAGAGAAGAAGAAACTCGAGGAAAATTAAATTATAATTTCATGAGGGCTCTATGCTAAGGTTTTATAAGACTTTTAATCTGACACGACATTCAGCCTCCTCTCAATTGCTTATATTGGGCCGTATTCCTTTATTCCTTTGCCATTATTATTAAAGAAGCTTATTCTGATGTACTGATTGGGCCGGCTCGTCTGAGTTGATACCACCGGCTCACAGAATACTCACCGTGAAACGTTAATTGTACAGTTCTGTAGACTGAGTAAGGATATCGGAGGCCCTTAAAAGCGTCGCCTAAGCGGAGCAAAAAGCCGGCAACACAACAAATGCACGGACTGTAGCGCGGTCGTTCATGGGCGGCGGTGTTCTCTTATCACATAGGAGACCCCACCTGCTCCGTTGTCCGCAATACTATAAAAAAATAGAGGCAAGATGTTATTTTAGAATATTTTCTTATTATTATCTAGTTAAATCTTACATGTCAAATGCAATACGAGTGAATCTCAAAATAAAATAACCTTAGATGTGTCTTCCTTATTTCAAATGAGCTGGTGAAAAGAACCTGTGCTTTATAGAGAAGTTTAACCACGTAGCAAATAATAAAGTTTCAGTGGATTCTATCAGTTTCCTTTAACTGTGCACATGACGGAATAGTTTTTTTTCATGGAAATTGTGACAAACGAGCAGGAGGCTCATTTAAGAAAAGCGTTCCGTCCCATTGTCACCCCTAGCTCTTGTAGAGCCGCGGGTGCGTTGACGGCCTTTAAGGAATATGTACGCATTTTTCTTCCCAAGTGGTATTGGTTTGGAAATAATAAATAGCCCTGCTGGCAGCTGAAGCCACAGGTGGTGCGCGGTACTTGTGCTTAAATCTTTAAGACTTACAGCTTCATACCAAACAATATTCGTGACGCCTATAGACTGTAAAACTCTTTGCACACATCCTTAACAATCTGCATAGACTCGTACCTACTACAGATGGAGTTGTTTAAAGTTTCATTGTTGGAAATGCGCACTCCCAAATTAATAACAGACCCTTATGTTATTAGGTGACGGAGATAACACCTTTTCCCTCACCGCACCTTTTAAGGAAGTGGGAATCCCATGCGGAACATAATGGTTTTATGCTACAAAAAACTTCTCTTGAACTTGTGCAAGTTTTACGTTTACTCAGAGTCGAAGCTCAGCCAATGATGATAATGGATATTTTCTTCCGGCCTTTTTAGCCTTTCACTATAAAACATCCATTCGTTATGTTACTTTCATTGTAAGTTGCCAATTGTATACAACTATTCTAGGATACGATTGCATGCGGTCTATTTTAAAAAAATCATCCATTCTCTTGTAGTGACAAAAATTCAGAAGATATAAATACCGACATGAGATTGAGACCACGAACTGTAAAATGATCCCATTCCCGGAACATAATATATTTTTCTCGGCGCCTTTAGCTACGATAGAATAGTACCAAATTTCAGCCGAACTAACTAAAATATATTTCATGTACTTAAGTACTACATCTATTTGTATTCTTACACCCACCCTATGACTAATTAAAGGCTTCGAAAATAAAAATAAATGGCATTTAATAATCACGAATAAAAAGAGTAGCAAGTAATGTTTTTGAAAAGGCAAGCAGGTTTTTAGAATGGATGTAACATGAATCAGTTGATATAGAGATTCAATTGGATTTTGACATCCAACAACAGACTAATAAATATACTTGAGTAGATTCGTTAGCTTATGTGTGCAAACAAAGTGTTCAACTGGGCGAGCGGAGACGTCTGCGTCGCGAGGGTCCACAGACAATAGATAATTACGGAAACTATTACTGAGACTGCACAGGCTTCGCAGGCCCACGACACAGTACAGCAGAGGCGTGAAACCTATTTCCACTAAGTACCCACTTAGCTCAACTGCACCGGGGTCAGTTCTATGGAAATGAATACATAAATGCAATATTTTGAGCACAAGGCGCAGTAATAAGTTGGACTCGCGCGCGTAGAAGCTCACACGACATGTTCCTTGGATGAGTTGTGACCTTGGGAACTTTTGCCTTTGGTGGGACTCTCATTTTTTTAATGAATTTCAAAACCATATAGTTACTGTATTAAACCTTTTCTCGTGCTACAATTCTAACAGATAATATAGGTACTGACTTTACGATATCCTGCAACAAGATAGAAAAAGGACATTAGTTTTGAAGGACGTTGGCAGCCTCGACTGGCACATTTCCTCTATTTATCGTTCGTAGAGTATGAACAAACGAACCATAGAGGTGGCTAAAGCACCTAAACTTTCGCGCAGCTCTCAAATCTTAGCGTTTCGTAATTGTTAGTTTAAACACGGTTGCTCACCATACCTGTCCTTAATTTGAAGTAAGTTGCAAAGCAACATAGCTGTAACCATGAGGGTGCAAGGACGAGTTTTATTCGTACACTATAGCAGACTAAAGCTTTAACTTTTCCCCGTATTGTGATGTGCCCGGGTGTAAATTAACAGAGGTTATGGTATGGGCGAAAACAAGCGAACTGCTGGTTAAATAAAGCATGATTTGTCTAATTGTTTCTGGCATTTGCTTTACTACCGCACAAGCTTGAGACAGTACGGAAGAAAATTTTAATAATTAAAAGTGATATTTCTAGAAGCTACGATGGAATATACTTACACGTATAGCTTATTTTATATAGCAGCTCTATAATTTAATACTCCACAAAATAACCGCGTCTGTTACTGAAGAATCCACGATGCTAAAGGCGGTCTTCAAACGTTAGTTTTTTATTTTAAAGCGATAAGAGTTTTGTTTTTTATAAACTCGGATTGTAGCGTAGGTTTCCATGGGCGGCAGCATCTATTGCCGTAGATGACGCGCTCTCGCTTCGTATTTTGAGCGATCTTTTCGAATGAAAGCGATGAAAGAAATGCAGTCGCAAAAGAAGTAGGAAACGCGGATACAAGCAGCCACTCCTCGCGTGACTCTTAAACCTCCGTTGGAAGTGAGGCCTTCAGCCGACGCCTTCTTGAAGCCGGATTTAGCCGGATTTCTTTTTACGTTAAACTTTCTTGATCACGAAAACCTTTAGCCACCCCGTCCCGAATAGATTTTCTGTCGTAGACATTAACCGTGTCATTTCAGTTTTAGGGTAGTCTGGATTTTACTCTCGTGTCACATTGTTGCTCACGACAAACTCCGAAGCACAATGTTTCTAAATTCGCCTTCAACAAATGGCGCCATCTTTATGCATCTTGAATGCTCCACTAACATCATACGTTATCCTGTGTATGGGATCCACCGAATCCTTTATATATATGCTATAAATTTGACATTCAGAAAAGATCGTAGTTCAAAATAGAAAAGCTCTTAAACAAAAATATTGCTTGCGATTTGGACGACAATCGCTCCGTTGAACAAAAAGTATAACAGACAAGTATAAAAAGTATAGCAGACAACGGAGCAGGTGGGTCTCCTATGTGGTAAAAGAACACCGCCGTCCATGAACAACCGCGCCACAGTCTGCGCATTGGTTGTGTTGCTGGCTTGTTACGCCGCTTAAACGCCACTTTTATGGGCCTCCGGTATCCTCACTCACTCTGTGAAGCACAGTTCAAGTAGTCCGCTATAGTATAAAAAAGTTCATATAGGAAAAAGATGTTTTACACTAGGTAATTCTCTAAATGTGATAAAAGCAAATGAACGGCGACTCCTTTAAAAGATTGCGAACAAATAGGTGTTGATCGAGAGCTGCCGGCAATCCGGCGGCGATGATCAAGGCGCGGCGAAGCTGGATGCAGTCGCCAATGCAGGAAAGGACGACTGTGCGTCAATTCAGAGCTTTCGCATATTTCCGAGCTCATTGCGACGCCCAGCCAGCGTCGACTCTTGTTTCGCTGCTCGCGAAACCAAGCCTACAACTTGTCGAGCCGAGGCAGTATTTGGTTCGGAGCCTCGTCTCCGCTTGAATAGCGATTCACTGATACGATTAGTACTGTCACGACGCCGCAACCAATTCAAGTCACAATTTAAGCTATTGCTGGCGGATCGTGTCCATCTGTGTGCTACATCGTTGCTCTACACACACGGACAGAAGTCGCTACGTTTCATTCCTCCCGAGTCTTCTTCTAGTATGACTATTTATTCCAAAGTATTTGTGGTTGTCTATATTGTGAAGAAGGGCGAGAGCTCGGCTGTACTTCCGGCCGGCTTAGCCCCCGTCTCCTTGCACACCGAACACCAAGGCAACAAAAGTTAGGACTACCAACTGAACACAGAGTGCACTTATTAAACAAATGGAATAGTGGAACACGAGGAATAGGCCTTGTTACAATGAGTATTATCACGTAGACAGAGATATGTCTAGAACAGAACTACACTACAATGGAATGGAATGCGGTGTATTGTATTGTGTATTCTCAAATATTTCTCGCCTAAGGCACCGATACTTTCGCATCTATAAACTTGACATTATAAAATCCACTGTAACATAGAAAGCCATTTATTAGAGATTTCGCAATTTTATAGTTGGCAAGATATACTGGATCACTATCTACTTTTGAGATATGAGTATCGTCAATTCGAGTCCTGCGGTACCACCCGAGCGGAGCGGGACAGCGACGCGCGGCCGTTCGTCGACGTGCATTGGCAACAAACGCCGTCAGATTTAGAACGGCCCACACATTACGCAATTGGCCAGCCACCCACTGGCTTGCGAACTCTTTTATAGCCCTTGTAATAAAAACGAGATCGATAAACGGCAGGCTGCGTGGGAATCGGTAATGCGCCGCTCGCTTTTCACAACGTTCAGGCCAACAGCCACTTTTAGAATTAGTTCTAAACTTTTTTCATAGCCGGCTTTTTAGGATATGCACTATGATATGCAGCCGTCTGCTTCTTCTTGCGTGTGCTTGAAACTCAATCGCTTTGTGCAAATTTAACTTTTCGCTTTATATCACTTCATGTTGTGTTGGTGGGAAAAAATTTTCAATACATCCTCAATAGGTAAAACTTGTGCTTCAATGCTTAGCCTTGGGTAGTGGTTTTGCTTTATTGCGTTAAAGCAGCGCCGTGCGTTTACTTTATTAGCCCGGTTGGACATTTGCCTTACGAGGCAAACACACACCTCACGCACTCGACACACCTCATTCAACTTCGTGTAACTGGCAAGACTCAATAGCTTGCTATAATGAATCCATTTTGGAGTCTAAAAAGCTGTTACGGGTTTGACAAGACTCTGCTTCTGCCTGTGTGTCTTTGCAGCTGTATAAATTCACCAAAGCGTTTCGGAGTGGTTTTTAGTATATGCCAGATGGAGCTTGGAGTTTCCAATTGGATTAAAGTAACCCTTGTTACAACAAAAAGAGAGACATGCAAAATAGAACGTATAGAGAAGGCCAGGCGAAAGGGGAGGCGCATCGGTAAGGGGGGACGCAGCCGCACCCTTCCAACTATATTTTACTAAAAGACAAGCAGCTACATGTCAAGAATGACACTCACTCATCACACTTGTACATAAATGAAATACAATTATTTATAGGTGGAGCACGAGGTGCTTCACGGGTAGAATGAAATGAAACTAGTTATAGTTCTGGAGATGTCAGTTTTATTAGTAAATCGATCTTCGGAGATTTGAAATAGATGTCAGTAGTAGTAGTAGTAGTCAAAATTAAAAATCTTTATTTCACCCGCCTGGCTGCACATAGCAATAAGCATGAGCCGGGTTCAATTTCCTATGTGCTACAACCTTTTGTTCGAGTAGCATACATTCGTATTAGGAAGTGAAGCTACTAACCTCTGAACCTCGGCGAACGACAGCATCACGCTCAAGCCCTCCCCAACTTTACACGGCCTGTCTATTAGCTTTTCCTCGGTGTTCGTTTAAAGCGACTTCTTTAACAAATAAGTGCTAAAGTTGCCGGTGGCCGTTGGAGGCTCGTATCCGCCGCGCGGCGGAGGGCGAGGCGTAGTCCCAGGGTGCGGTATTAGGTAGTTAGGTAGGTATATATCGTGGCTTCGAGGGTCAACGTGATGTTATCGTATAATTGATTAGAGCTTTTAACGATATCTGGAACGAGCTCTGAATGTAACCGAAAGGAAATTCTCAAATTATCTTTCAATCCGACCTGTTCTTTTTTCAGGAAACCGATCTGAGATTAAATCCGGTCTCCCAAAAGGGGTCTGGAAAAACGACGCGATTGCGACTTCAATTCTCCACTATTTTAATTCTTTTCATCAATCCGACGAGAAATGAGATTGCTGTGCGTTGCATGAGTCTGTGGGGTCGTGGCTCCTGAGATAGAGTTGTCAGGTGTTATTATTTTCCTGAATTTGGCTTTCTCAGTAGACTTTAATTAGCAACCGGGATGAAGACCTATGGACGCGCTCTCTTTCAGCGATCTCTACTGAACTTTGAGATCTTGGCGTGTAACGCATGAAGCATATGGATTAACTCGTCACAAATAATAGCAAATAGATAAATACTAAACTAAATTCCGTGTGGTTACCGGATCAGAATAGTACCACTCCCAGCCTTCCTAATGGGATGTCGTAAGAGGCGACTAATGGACACCTCACCGGAGGGTGGGCAGCAGCGCCCTTTCGAGTACA
>DWCF01002240.1:0-24992 GCA_018230265.1 Delias oraia | reverse complement strand
TTCCAGCTACTTCATTAAGACTCATTACTTTCACATTTATAATATTTTACTATTAATGAAAATAGAGATAGGTAGTTAACTTCAACTTCACATTTATAATATTTTACTATTAATGAAAATAGAGATAGGTAGGTAACTTTAATTATCAAAATAAAATAACTGTGTGTATTGTGTTTTATAAGCTTATTTTTATTAGATTTTGATAAAATTTGTGTTTGTTAATATTTATATTACAGTTTAATGTCAAATAAACTAGTAAACTTTTAAAAAATAAAATTGTATTTTATAATATGTACTTTAAACAAAAATATGAACTCATTAAAGTATTAAATTGAAATAAAAGTAAGTTTTTATAAAAAGGATTTAGTACTAAATTAGAACTATACTATGATATGGTGCATCTGATATGTATTGATAGATAACATACATTATTTAATACGTTTTTTTTTCAGTTTTTTTTGCATGAAATCAAAGTTTAGATATAAAAAAATCATATTTTTAAATTGATACTATTTTATCAAAAACAAATTCAATAGAAAAATACGGCGAACCGTCGAACGTGCGTTATCGTTTGATAACTCCATAAAACATCGCTGCACACGGCCGATTTGAATAAACATGACGTCAGTTACAAGTGATGCTTTTTAATAATTTTTATATCAGTTTATTGTAGAAATGTTATACGTACCCATCGCCAACGACGACACACTTAATCGCCTGCATCTCTGTTTAATAATCCGTAGTAGATTGTAATAAAACAACACACCGTAGCTTGGGAACAAGCTTGAATTCGTTACCACTTCACAATAGCTTTTAGCTGCTATTCACACAAAACACGCTAAACAGTTTGATAAATACAAATAATTAGGGAATAATTATTTATATAGCATATTCTTATTTAACAAAACGAAAAGAAGTTAGTGAGTCACACTAACTAGCAACAAATTCACCTATTCGATGCCGATGGCGAACGACTGTACATGCGATTATGTGATGACCATTTTGATTTTTGACATAGTTTTGACGTTTTCCGTATCCGAATACCATAGACTCGTAATTATATCTACTAAAGATTAAAACTTTCCTCAAGTTCCTTATTTTATCTATTCAGATGGACATGAAAAAAATAGTAAACTTGCTTTTGATGCCTTTTGTACTAAATAAACAAAAAATAAAATTGTTGAATGATTAAGACCTAATCTATTTAGAAAAGTATGCTCTGTGGATATGGTCTATTTTATTAGGATTTTTTTAAGTCTAATAGGATTCAGTATGTATTGACAGTTGACAAACCCGATGGCGGCTAAGGGTAAATTATTGCGCGATATTGCGTGGTAGTAAAACTTTTGTTTGTTGTGTTATGATGGCTAAAGGTGATAAAGATTTAGAAAAGCCGTTTGTGAAAAGTGATTTGCCTACTCCGGAATCACGCAGTACTGATAATGAAGATTCTGAATCTAACCAAGAACAACTTTTGGATATCGGCGAGCATTATCTGGTGAGGCGTGTCGATGACTCATGGCGGCCGGCTGAAATTATACAAACGCGATATAATGCGTCAGACTCGTGTTACGAATACTACGTACATTATGTCGGCTGTGATCGAAGACTGGATGAGTGGGTTCCCCGCCACAGGATTATGTCCGACAGATTTGATGGCTGTGAACAGTCCAGCAATAATTCGGATCATTTGTTGACAGATAAGTCCGGTCGAAAAATAACTCGCAATCAGAAACGCAAACACGACGAAATCAACCATGTTCAAAAGACTTACGCAGAGATGGACGCTACAACTGCAGCTCTAGAGAAAGAACATGAAGCTATAACTAAAGTCAAATACATTGATAGGATTCAGTTTGGTAAATATGAAATTGACACTTGGTATTTCAGTCCATATCCTGAAGAATATGGTAAACAACCAAAATTGTTTATATGTGAATATTGTTTGAAATACATGCGCCTTGAAAAGACATTCAGATATCATCTTGGAGATTGTCCGCAGCGCCAACCACAAGGTACAGAGATATATCGAAAAGGCACTATAGCAATATTTGAAGCTGATGGCAAGGAACATAAGTTATACTGTCAAAATTTATGCTTACTAGCAAAATTGTTCTTGGACCACAAAACACTGTACTTTGACATAGAACAGTTTCTGTTTTACACATTATGTGAAGTTGATAAGGATGGAGCACATTTAGTTGGGTATTTTTCTAAAGAAAAGGATTCTCCAGAAGGAAATAATGTAGCATGTATTTTAACACTTCCTCCCTTTCAGCGACAAGGCTATGGCAAGCTGCTCATTGCTTTTAGTTATGAGTTATCTAGGTTAGAAAAGGTAGTTGGTAGTCCAGAGAAACCTCTCTCTGATTTAGGTAAGCTAAGTTACAGGTCATATTGGTCCTATGTTATTTTAGAAGTATTAAGTGTAACTAGAGGTATTTTAAGTATCAAAGATCTCAGTCAGATGACAGGAATTGCCCCAACAGACATAATCTCTACCCTCCAGTCAATGAACATGGTTAAATATTGGAAGGGACAACATGTAGTTTGTGTTACACCTAAAATGGTGTCTGAGCAGTTGGCTAGTTCTCATTTTAAGAAGCCTCGCCTAACAATAGATCCAACAGCTATTAGGTGGAATCCGCCAATTAAACAAGGACCTTCAGCCAAGGTTAAGAAATAGATTAATTTAACTGTATATTTCAGTACAAGGATATTTGTATTATTTATATATAATTTTTGGCTATCCTTGAAAATTATTGAAGACATTGGATGTTTGTATAAATTTTAATATTTAATTTAACTTTTAAAACAAAGACTTATTTAAATTTCCAATAGAAATGATTGTAATTCTACTTTTGTATGTATTTTAATTTTTATATATTTTCTTATATTACAGTAATTTATTGGGACTATTGTGATATGCCAATATAAAAAATAGTTTAGTATGCTATATAAAAATTTAAATTAATAAAACATAATAAACAAGAAAAAGTTTTGTTAAAAATAATATCAGACATTTGTGTGTCTAAATTAACTATAATTTATTAAAATGGTAGAATTACTGGCTATAATCTGTTCCTTATATTCTAATGTGAACAATTTGTTAGTAAGCTGTATTATATTAATATAAGTTTTAACTCAAAATTTGTCACAATTACTACTTTTTTACCATTGTTTTACAGATAAGTTGTGTATCTGATGGAAGTTAATTTGTATTATAGTGGTGAAATGGGTCAATAAGTGGCAGATTGCTTGGAGATTTTTTCTGTTGATTAGATTCTGTGAATCATTGATTTGATTGTGATAATTATATTAGGAATAAGGTAAAAGTGTCAAAACATTAATAAATTTTAAGAAAACATTGTTTTTGAAAAACATGTCATTAACCCTTTAAAGCCCAAGATCAATTTTTTTTTCAATATTTTGGTATATGATTGATTTAAACAAACAAAAATACTTATTTCTCAAAAAATTAAAAATATGAATTTTCTATTTTTTGGAATTCTAGGAAATGTAAAAAGACTAATATTGAGTGACAGTAAAATAAAAACTACTTATGTGGTATGGAAGTATTTAAAACAATTATTTTATTTATTATAGTATAACGCTACTCCACATAAGAAAATTGTTTGAGTATGCCATTTGAGAAACTTGCAACTAATTCTTTTTTGTACCCAGGAATTGGCCAGTGATCCTGCCTTACTGCCAATGAGAGGACATGTTGAGCTGGCCACTTGTGTTTTTTTGCTTGAATTTAATTTTCAATTGATATTTGGTTTCAAGCTTAGTTTCCATAAAGTCTCACGGATCTCAACTCGTAAATCTGCCGAAGAGACATTTGTTTGGCACTAAGTTGTTTTTCCTTCTTTACTCTTGAATATATTAGACAAGATTTCGCCTTAGTTAGCTCTAATAACTGATAAAACATCAAAAACCGTAAGAAACTGCCATCTTTTAGGTACTTCGCTTTAAAATTTTATACCTTCATATAATACTAGGAACGACACAGTTCCCGTTACCCCAGTTCAGCGTACCAAGACGGAAGCTGCGCCAGTTCAACGTAGTAAGAAGAAAACGGCACAAGCTCAGTCCAGCAAGACGAAAGTTACCCACTCAGCTCACTGTACCCCCGTTATGCATTTCCAACACCAACTCGCCCCTGTAGCGAAAAAGCCTCCTCGGCCGATCGCGACATGTCCCCTCCCTCTACCCGCACAGACACCACTAGCGAGTATGTCAGCTCAGACCCACTCGAGATTTCAGCTGGTGTACGACATTGTTAATGCCATCGACCTGGATCGCCTCCACACCTTCCAAGAGACATTCTACAAGACAGCAGATCCTCTCGCCAGACTTACTCTGATAGCGGAGTACACAGACCTGCTGATGTCAATCCAGCAGTTCATGCGGCCAAGCAGAGGTCTAACGAAAAAGGCGCTCTCTCAGGTAGACTCAAGCCCCGATCGCTGTCTGTTGTGACATTTAATGCGAACGGCTTGAGAAAGCAGTCCCTCCTCATCCGCAACTGCCTCACCAGAATCCAGGTACGAGAGTAATACCTAAAGCCCAGCATGCGCACTCCTGGTTTCCTCAACTAGCGGTCCGTAGTCACCGTCCCATCACTAAAGGCGGTACACTTATTTACTACAGGCAAGCGTTGCATTGCACGCAGCTCAACCGTTCTTACAAATTACAAATTAGAGTGCTCTGTCATCTTAAACTATGCCATCAATCCATTTTCATCGCATCGATTTACATGTCACTGGACAAGGTCATCCTAGAAAGCGATCTCGGTGCTCTCCTTCGCTGTTCGTTTCACTATGAGACCTTTTCGCCAGACACCAAGTGTACGTGTCCCGCGACATGTCGCCCGACATCGTTTGCATCTATTTACAGATTAACAGGTGTCGAGTTGTTGGTTGTTGTCGAGTTGCTAGTTAATACTCTGCGACCGTCGACGGTCCGGCCCAAACATATTTAACAGTATTTCAAAATCAGTTCTAGACTACTTAACAAACTTGACTCTTCTCTTAAGAAAATATCCTCGAATCCTTTTTTACGTTTTGCCAGTCTTCCGAATAATTATGTAAGCTGCACTGAACAACAGTAATTCCTCGGGCGACATACTGTTGACCACTGGCTGGCTGATCAAGGACAAAGATCTGAGAGACAAACTACGAGAAAATGACCCCGAAACATGGCCCTTGTATTGAAAAGATGCCTTTAGTCTCGCTAAAACTCGAGAATGTATGGACCGATTTTCATTATGGTCTTGAATTAATGGTGGTAGTAAGGAGGTTTTAAAGGTGAATAAATATATTAATATTTGATTTAATCCTGAGCTATTAAGCTCAGGATTAAATCAAAACATTTCCGTACTCCCATTCATTAGATTCTTAATATTACTTATTGTGTAAAATATAAAAAACAATTGCCACAATACCTATGATCATTTTATTCAATTTACATTTACAACAGATAGTGAATTATCAATAAGGTTAAATTTAGAAATATAATTTTCACCATCAAAAATCATCAATTTTATTGTGCGTTATTATATTACACAAAAAATATTCAGATAAATAATGTGTGAAAAGATCAAATTATATTTCTAAATTAACTATATCTGCAAACAAATATTCTTTGGTTGTTTTCTTAATCCACACTTAAATATAACATCTCAATATGACTAAATTTGTTATGGAATATCTAGTGATAATGATAATAAATTAAAAATCAAGAAACTCAATTATCATACATAAAAGTTAACTTTCACTCACAGTGTTTGAGAAGTTAAGACCAATAAATTAAGACATTGAATTAAAAAAGTCACAATTAAATGATTAAACACTGAAGTGTCAGTTTTTCAAGGCGATTTTATTAAAAAAAAAATTAAACTTAAAAAATCAAACTAAACTTCAGGTGTGAAAGCTTCTAAGACATCATAAAAATGAACCATTTATATTATTTAATTAATTTTCCTGTAACTTTGGTAACACTCATCATATTTACTTAGCTTATAACAGAACATTACCTAATCTAATCTAAAATGTATATATTAAGCACAGATCTCTTATAAAGTAAACAAAACGGTAACTGCGAATACAGTTTCTATTTAATGATAATACTGAATATTAAATACTATACCAACATCTTAAATATTTTCCTAAAAGCCTTTTTATTTAAATACATTTCTGTGGGCATCGATGAAAATACAATTAAATAGCGCCGACTAGCGAATATTACTTCATATTTATTTATTATTTCACTTAACACAAATAATCTTAAAGCCCCTATACATTTCACTTCGTTGCTAAACTATTAACTGTGCAAGCTATGGAAGTGAACTATTTACTATGAACATTTATACACTTTTACATACAACCAATACACGGTATGACCAGGAGAAAAGTCATTTCTACGTGAAAGCTATATCAAGCCAGATGGGCAACCACTTACCATAATTATTTTAAGCTGGAAATACTATTAGAACGATTAAAAACAGCTTTGTACCTTATTTAGACCACACTTAATTCTACACATCTTACATATTACATATTGCATTAAAAATACAAACATTTTACCTAAAGCCGAAGAATTCCAGCGTAGATATGAACATTTCAATTTATTTATATGCAAATGGATTACTATTTTACTCAAAATAGAATCCTCTCAGTAGAAAAACCTCCAACACATGAATAAAAATATATGTTTGCCATTCACAAAATCTCAATCCCTTATATCGAAATATAAATTACAAAGATTTTCATTACATATACATTTATATTTTGCTATATTTTCCATAACTCACAAAAAAATAATTTCTGTCTCTACACATACTCTATTTTGTAAGGAGGTTTACTTCCATAGAGGTTCTACTATTTTTAACATAGACAAAATACATTTAAATCGAAAAAAAAAACAAGAATCACAACAAATGTTATTAACTATAAAATACGAATTTTAGTATGTCTTTTAATATTGCACATATTTCTTTGGTTTATGTAATGACGTAACTAATTGTTTATAAAAATTTTTTTGGTGTTACTAAGGTACTACGTGCAAAAATATATAAACTAGAAAGTTAAATAATTCAAAAATATTATAATTATACTTTCTAGTAAAAAACAAAGTACATATGTATCAAGTTGCTATCCATATACTACAAACGACGAAGATACCGTAGTAAAATCGAAAAAATATCATTAGCACTATAAAATTTATAGGTTTTTATGGAAAACAAAAAACCTTCTTGGGACCTTAAAACAAATGTGACTATGGCACTTTATTGGATTATATTTACATATAGCATCTTATAATACAACGTTATCATGGATATTGTCAAACATATACCGTAACGGTCGGTACCAAAATATATGAAAAAAATTACACTTGTTTTCATGAAAATCATAAAGTTCATAACGTAACAGTATGATAAAAACAATCAGATTTTTGGTGTTTAAAAAACATTGAGATACAATTCCATGTAAATTATGTATATAGATATAATTAAGCCATTTTTTATTTATATTGCACTGAGAGAAATATAAATAAACTTATTACAAAAATAAAGAATTCCGTTTGACTATAGCTTTCGAGATCCTTGATAAAATTCAAACTTAAATAAAACGCTGATTCATATGAATAATATGATTTAGTATGTTGGAGCTGTGTATTCCACGTTACCTGAAAACATATATCACATATATTACAACGGAGAACGCTCTTCTCTCTCTTCTCTATGGTAAGAGATAACTGCCCCCCATGAGCAACCGCGCAACAAGCCGCCGCATTGTGGTTGTGTTGCAGGCCTTTTACACCATTTATTTCACAGAATTTTGTATTGTCAGCCTATTTTTACATTAGTTAAGCGATGAACCAAACTTTATACCATTTCAGTACCTATCCTCACAAACTCGGTAAAAAAGTTATTTTTTCTCCCTGGTTTTTCGTGTTTTACTCCAAAAGAGCCTGCGTAATCGGTGCGTTAGGATGGCTAACCATGGGTCAGTTTGTATGTTTTCTATTATACTTTAAACCTAACTTTTAAAACACAAATTAAGTAGTATTACTTAAAACTAAATATATGTATGTATGATAGCATTTATTTTTTTATTGTCTTGAGCTTCTAAACGAATACACAGTTTTCAATGGATTTTTTGTTTGATAGCTGAGGAGATATCTTTTTATATTGAAATAGAAAGAAGTTTTAAATTCCCGTGTTATATTGATTACTTTTCTTCATCCCTTAGCATGTATGAATATTTCATAAAACAATTCTGAGGAAAGTAAATAAAATCTTAAATAATTTATAGACTAGAAACTTATGTAATGTAAAAACGTTACTTCGATGATACTACGAATAACTAGGAATACCGCAATAAAATCGAAAAAATAATGTTTTTACAATATAAAATCTATGGAAAAAATATATTTAAAGACCTCCACAAAGATTTGAGACTGACCTGACAGCGCACTTTTCCAATTGAAAATATAAAAATTACAACTCCAAGTTATTGTTTCGTGAAAAAATACTTACCAGTCTGCTGCTGTGAGAATGGCGGGTCGCTATATGGGGGCTGGGGGTCCGGGGCGCCTGGGTAAGCCGGGAAGCTACCGGGACTGCCCACGGCGCCTTCCACTTCGTAGGCGGGAGCGAACGCCGCCTCAGCACCCATCCGGAACCGTTGGAAAGCGAAGAAGGCACAGGCGACCTGAAACAGTGTATCACAATCATAAACATAACTGAAATTGAATTAATTACAAACAGAAACATGTACAGTCTTATATGGTGTAGGTATGAAACATTCATTACGTCATATGTTTAAACATGATTGTAAGAATTAGCAAGGCCTTAACTTACCCAAGCAAAAATGGAGAAGAAACAGAAAGCGATGGCGCCTTGCATGTTATTAGCGGTGCCCATGGGCGGGTTCTCGGTCTTTCCCCAGGCGTTGGACAAGTAACAGAAGCCGACGAAGTAAAGGAATGCCCAGAATGCTGGAAATTTATTAAATATACGATTGAGAATTTGATTCAGAAGTTGTAAGCTAAAATACAGTGTATACTCCATGTAACGTCCGTCGATTTAACGACAAACTCTCTAAAACGTCGAAATCAATTGGCTTTAGTTGGTTTAGCTTGTCTTCCATCCACCTTATCTTCTCTCCATTTAACGACAGCTCTTTATAACGCTATAAAATACACAGTCCCATCAGTGTCGTTATATAGAGTTTACACTGTATATTATAATGAATGAATTTAAAAATACTAAATCTGCAATTAGGAACCTTTGGTAAATATAACTGATAAAATTAGTTACTTTTGCGTGACTTTTTGACGTTTAGCTACGCCCACGCTTTCCCATCCATATCAAAACTCAATTATATATATTACTCTTTAAGGATCATACAAATCATACCTCGGTAATCCAGTTATTATTAATACTACTTATTACGTGATTATAATACCTATTTACGTGATATTTTTTATAATAATTTGCCCAATTTACACAATATCATACAAAATTATGGCCTACATGTTATTTGATGTATATGTTAGCTATATTATTGTACAGTCTCATTTAGAAACTTTCAGTTTTTTTACCATGAAAGAATATCCATGAAAATAAACACTCCATCAAATTTTTGCGTTTATTTTATTAGTAAGATAAGGTTAAGGAATACAACTTCACGTTACATAAAAATGTAAAGCAACATAAATCCTCTTAGTACGTGCGCAACTATGTAAAAAACCTTAACACATTTCCATACCAAGATATATCATGTGACATAAGCCTAGTCATACACATCGTTGTGTATCCATTTGTATATTTGGGCGCGATACCTACTTAGCTGGCGGCACGATTCTGTGCAGGAATCGCTGCAAAAACTGCCTTCGCCGGAAAACAATAGGAATACCACGGGCTCACAGAATACTCAGCGTGAGACGGTAGTTGTATTTGAAACGGTGCTACGCTGAGTAAGTGAGGATATCGGAGTCTCTTAAAAATGCTGCTTACGTTTTTTTATCCTTTAGCGGACAACGGAGCAGGCGGGTCTCCTATATGGTAAGAGAACATCGCCGCCCATCAACAACCGCGCCACAAAATCAATGCACGGACTTTGACGCGGTTGTCTATGGGCGGCGGTGTTCTCTTACCATATAGAAGTCCCACCTACTCATTTGTCCGCTATACCATAAAAAAACGATGGCGTGGAAACATCTTCGTTTCCAGTCTCACATCGGTGGGACACCGTTCGGCACTTCAGCCGGACCACTCTCCCACTGCACAAGACGAGGTACGTGTCTCACAGGAGACGCCCTTGCGCTAGTCACGGAAGAAATAAATTTCCCCCGCCCGCGTTAAAGGCCATTCTGTACAACAGTGAGAAGCCCATTAAAAAAAATTAATTTTGAGCACTAGTCTTTTAAAAGGGACCTTTTTTTAGAATCTCACTAAAACACAAGTTTTGAAGTCAAAGAATCAATCATACGTTTGAGAATTAGTAGTTGTACTTAAGTGTGCATACGACCTCCAAGTCAAGGAAGTGTTACGTATACATAATACTAACATTACGAAAACACTTAGCAACAATAGCTAATCTCTTTGTTTCTTCTGTTTAAATATTTACTTGCTGGCTATACACCTACGTGATCTAAATGTATATTTTCAAAGAAAAACGATGCACTTTATAATATGAAGACGTTATGCCAAAGTTAACCGATCGTTACATTATTTGGCGCGCTCACCGATAAAGGCTAACTGGGTCAAGGTGAATTTTAAAATGTCACCCTAAAACGCCAGACATATGCCTATTATCCCATTACAGAACCTTAGCTGTCCATCAAATCACTCATTACCAGTAGGTAGGTAAATATGTAGTTATTTTAATGGTATAGCTGACAACCGAGCAGCTGTGTTTCATATATATGATAAGAAAACAACCACAGTCCGTGCATTGGTTGTGTCGCCGGTTTTTTACGCCGCTTCAGTACGGCATTTTAAGGTCCTCCGATATCCTCAATCACTCAGCGAAACAGAGTAGAAATACCGTTTGCAGTACAACAACGTTTCACGCTGAATATTCTGTGAGCCCGTGGTATCACTTCAGACGAGCCGGCCTAATTAGTGCGTTAGCGTGTATGACTCACCCATGAAATAGTATAATATATACGTAGTAATAATATTTAAAAAAGTTGTAATTGAATTGAACAGGACACAGGCGGGAAAGAGAAAATTATCCAAGTCAATTTTGTACTGGTTTCCATGTCTGAAATAAAGTGGTTGTAGATCCCTTAGAAGTTGGGCAATTGACATAGAAGCAGCAGCAGGTACAACGTGGACCAGGGAGGCCAACGATCGTAACGAATGGAGGGATTTGGAGGAGGCTTTTGTCAAAAGGCAAACAGATGATGCAGTAGTCATTAGAAAAAAAAACAATTATAATTTTTTTAACAGTATACTAAATGTACCTACACTATAAGCTGTATAAAGGCTATTGGTATTATATATGCAGTTACATTACATATCAAAGCAGTGTAGAAAAGATTCTTTTATATGTTATTTAGGTAAAATATTTGTAATTCCGACCATGGAACCAAATACCTCTCGCTTCGTAACAGGCTTATAACACCAGTTAGCTACGAAATTCTCATGAACATAAGAGTTTCCCAGTTTTTAAATAAAAATTGAATCTTCAAAATTAATTCTTAACATTGAACTCAATAGAAGATTTAGGCCCAAGTTCAAATAGATTTTGTGGCTTGATAAATACTATGGTTTACCAGGTCATCGAAACCCACATGAAATAAATGAGCTAAGTTTTCCATTTTACGTAAGAGCTGTTCATTTATGCTGCACAAGTAGTAGTTACGATTGACTATATAAATTATTTTTGAAATATGTGCTATATTATTCTGAAAAGCCAATTTCCATTGCCATGACAACAATTGAATGATAGAGACCTACATTAAATTAAATATGTATTGCCATAACACAAATCTAAACTATACACTTTAAACATATTTTATTTATGTTTTATCACTCTCTCTATTAGGAAGCTGAATTTGATAGAATATAACAAAACATTATATAATTATAATAGCTTTATTAATTTTTTTGTATGTGTGAGTAAATTCTTAAAATATAAAAGTTTTTCTATTGAAGGTTTATGAGCTTGGCATGACTTTGCCCAACGCCAGTGCAAGAAATCAAATTTGGCCTCATTTCAATCATTAGTCAGGTGATAAACGTAAATAAGGTCGCGCCATTCATAAAAAGTAAATTGCCAATCGCGCAGTTTTCATTAGCTCCGATTGCCTTCTTCTCTAACGCATCTTTCAAAGATTTTAACGGCGAGCCTCGTAGCTGAGCGATCTTATACGCCTAACATGAAAAGAGAGGTATCGGGTTCGACACCGGTCCGAATAATTTATTAGGTCTTTGGAAGTAAGACAGTAAGATGCCGGGCGAGTACCGCAACATTGCCTTGCCTCAATACTGAAACATGAAAATAATTAGTCCGGATCGTCTGAAGTAATATAACGGGCTCACAGACCTCAGCATGAAATATTACTTGCATGTACTGTGTTTCGCTGAGTGAGGATATCGGTGAACCACGGGTGTCCCCTTATAGGAGACTAATTGTTGAATTGCCCGCTAAACCATGTATAAAAATGTCGGTAACACAACCACGGTCCAGGAGAGGCTGGGTGTGCCTATGGACGGAAGACCGCTTATCCTACGTGAGCCTCAAGGTTATTTGCCACCATTATCATAAAAATTTCTTTCTTCCGACACTAATGATTTATGTAAGCTCATACTCACCAGAGAAACCGAGATCGGCGAGTACATAGTGTTTCCTTGTCTTCACCGAGGACATCTGCTCAAAGAGATATTCGCCGACGATGAAGGCGACGCAGGCGACGAATGCGATAACAGATATCCCGACGCCATAGTTGCAGGCGTTCGTGTCGTTGTTGTATACGCAGTACTCTTGGTTATCCGCTTTGCTCACATACCAGCCCTTGTCTGATATACAACCCATAACAATCACGCAGAACAGCTGGAGAATAGAAACATATTGTGTAAAACACGCACTTTACTGGATGCTTCTAATTAAAAACAATACCAGTCAAACTAATCTATGTATGTATTAAGTCTCACTAATATAATAAACGCAAAAGTTTGAAAGAATGGACGGATGTTACTCTTTCACGCAAAAACTAGGGAAAGGATTTTAATGAACCGTTGCCACAAAATAGCTCATACTTCAGGATAACACATAGGCTATGATTTATAATAATATTGTGAAAATATAATTTAAAATGCCTAAGTCAGAAGTGGTAGGCGGCATACCGGGCAGGGGCGTCTACTGACCCCTCTAGTATCTAATAATGCTTCTAATAATGAAGACCTTAACTAATCATATTTCACAAAAATACAATTCTTATTTAATGTTTGAAAGTCAGTAAAAAAGCGTTGTATTAAATTATCTGGTATTTTTAAAGTAAAAAAGTTTCTTTTTAATTTAAACCAGTTTATGGGATGAAAAAAAATTCGTGTATTGGCCAAAAATATCACAGATTTACGAACGCCTTTGATGTAGGACGGATTTGGTTGACAAAGGATAACCGATGACGTGATTTCGACTCACGAGGCACCATCAGTGTTATGTGAACGAACTTTGGTGTTATTCATAAAAGCCAATTAAGTCCTCTGTTCTCATTAATTTGAATAAAAACAATTAAGGATAACGAAATTTTCTTACTTTGTTTCGTCTACGCGACTTGCTATAAAATCGTTTTAAGAATGTCAACAAGTGAAATTCAAAAGAATTAGAAATTCTTAACATAATAAATTAATATGTTTTAATAAGATCAACCATATTTTTAACTAAAATTTAGTAAAAAATAACTTAATGACAATGATGTTATAATTTAATTTTTGTATGATTTTAGAATGATTTTACTACCAAGAAATTAAAATAAATTTAAATGTTGAGGCAAGACTTTAATGGCAAAATAACTTTAAACCCATTTATAGGGAGGATGAAATCTTTTTACTCTATAAAAATTACTAAATAAATCAAATTTTTATAAAGAGAGTTGTTCAGACTAAAATGAAAGTATTTTTAATAAATAGATTACCACTGTATTGTTGAATTATCTTGTTATGGGTATTATATTTTATGTATACTATTTAACCTCACAATAATAATCAAGTCATTAATTTAAAAGAAAATTTCAAATATTCTACTAATTAATTATTTTTATTTATTATTATTATTATTAATTAATTATTTTGAATCAAACAGAAATATATATCAATAAGATAGTTGTGTTTATGTTTTTGACACATATTTATTTCTATTTTGCCAGCAGTAAAATAGCAATTATTAATACCAAAAGCATTTCACACAAAGTATTAATCTCTATTAAATTGTAATTATTTGTATTTATATGACAGTACAAAATTTAAATAGCATAAAATTAAAATATGTTTAAAAATATAAAATGTGAATAGAAAATAAAACATAATCAAAATAAGAATTTACAATATACAAAACATACATCTTGGGGTAAGGCAGACTGAATTTCTTTTGAGTTTTATAATCTTATTGGAATGCAAATTTAATTGGTATAATTGTAAGGTGAAGAATGTAAATTTGACTTCTTATATAAAGTTTTTCAGAAAAGATTCATTATAGTATAATATTTCTTATATATAGATAAATAACCAATGAATAAATTCTCTGCACTATCGAAATCGAAATACGTCGCATAATATTTTTGTTTTATTGCACATCGACTAGGGTTCAAAGATTTTATAGGTTCGTGAATATTTCTAATCTTTACTTACCCAACAAACCGCCCTGACGATCACTGTGGGCTTCTGAATAAATGCTTGAGGGTCGAAGGCTCCTCCAGCCTTTCCACCACCATAAGCACCCGTGGTATCCATTTTTGCTTATCTAAAAAATTATTTAACTTGCTCACTCTTGATCTCTGCAAGCCATATACGTCTCTGACCTCGCAAAATGAATCTTTATCTACCAATTCTTATCGATCGCGCAGCGCAGACTCGAAGACCGAGCAGGCGAATTTGTAATCGTTGATGTTTGACATTTATTTAGGGCTGCCAGTTCATTATTGGAAATTTTGCAAGATTAATAAATTAATGGTTTAACATTCGACATCATAAGTACATAATTTATGAATTTATCGATATCAAATATCCTTAACGTAAGGATTGATTTAAAAGAAGGCTTTTGTTTAAATACTGATGACTGAAATAAGTGTAACAATTTATGATAAATTTTACATGATATACATTCATTTGAAACTAAAAATCAGGATTTTTAAATATATTTTATGTATATATACTAATATTATAAAGCTGAGTTACATAGGTTATATATTAATCAATCAAAAACTTAAGTGGCTTTTACTTGATAGATGTGCTAAGCCGAAGAAAAAATGGTAACTATAATGTTTCTTACGAATGCTGCCTTAACACTAGAAGAGATGTAGGGAGCAGTTCAATATTGCTATTTTTTTGTCCAATCACTCAAGCTAACAATAAGCTGATAGCCTCCTTTGAGGACAAAAACAAATAATCAGAAAACCGCCTTCGCCGGAAATGGTAGCGAAGTTCGATATGTGTCGCATAGCCCACCCCGTTGAATTTCCGACCAGCCGCTCAGACAGCCAACGTTCCCGCGATGGTTCAAGCCGAGGTTCATGTCTCGCAAGAGACGCCCTTGCACTAGTCGCGGCACAAAACAAACTCGCTTCAAAGTCCGTGAGAATCTGTAAAGGCCTTATACCAATATTTTGATAATTATTTTCTTATATAAAGTTAGTCTATCCAGCTTGTTGGTGGCCGTCCCACGCTGCGATTGCCCAACCGTGGTCTCCACTCTAACCCTTTTCCTCCGTCGACTTTGCCATGACTACAATGTCGTCGCCAAACAGAGCGAGTGATGTTCATCGTTGATATTAATGCTAAGTCCTTGCCATTCCAGGAGTTTGAAGGCGTTCTCCATTACGGCAGTCAACTATTTTGGAGATATAACGTCTCCATATCTTACGCCTCTACTCAGTGGAATCGCCTTTGTGCTTTGCTCCTCTACTCGGACCGATATAGTGGCGTTGTTATACAAACACTTCAACACTACGAAGTACCGAAATTCAATGCGGCATTGCTGGAGAGACTCAACTACCGCCCATGTTTCCACCGACCCGAAGGCTTTTTTCATAGTAAACAAACAATAAACATAATCGCAGGTTATATACTCTTTGGAAAAAAACCCTGCGCCAAAATATTAAAGAACCAGAAAATACAGTGGATCACTTTTAAGAGATTTTGTAATTCGTTTTTCTAATGTTTAACTAAATAAATATAGTAACATACTATATGTTGTATTTCTTAGCTCAGTAATAATAGTAGTTTTTAAGATCCTATGAATAACTACAATCTTACTACATTTAACAATATAATGTAAACAACGTGGTATAAGTTTATGGCACGTATGATTATATCTTTACATGAGTGACTTTAAGAGAAAAGTTGTAGAGCTTAATAACGCCTATAAAAGTCCATAGCAGCATATACCTAATTTTCATCAATTATTTGGAATAATCATACTATCTAGTTTGCTTATAACATTTGTTAGTTACTTTGTGGATCGAACATGTGTTTGTTTAATTATTAAACTTTAATACTAAGATATAACAATCTCGAAATACGATTGAAGTATTTTAATAATGAATATATCAGGTTCAAGAGAATAAAAACACCAAATCATGTAGGTATTACAAATATTTATTAAAATAAGAATTTAATTGTAAAATTAAACAGCAGCATTTCATTAAATTAAAATAAAACAGGAAATATTATGTTATATATTACAAAATCATAGCCGTCACCAGTAAATCAATTTTGACTAGTTCAAAGAACAAAAAGCCTTTAAGTTTTAAAATTGCCGTAATATTTAGCACCTTTCTATTTATGTGACGGCTTTATTGAGAATATGTATAAATGTCTAAATACGTTAGGTATCAAAGGATGTAGAAACACTGATTCTATTATTTACAGTACAAAGCTAATAAAAATATGATGCGCTACATTTCATTGCTAATAAAATATAGTAATAAGACACTGAAGCAAAAAACTGTATCCACTTGTCTAAGACATCAATACTGCACTGTTGCTTCAATGTATAATTACCATAGATAATATCTATCTTTCCGGTGTGTGTGTGTATAATTTAATGCATATAAAATTACAATTGGTTATTTCTTTATGTTAATTCTTACATTTAGCAGTAGGTGTATATTCAATGATAAAGTGAAAATTAGAAAGAATAGTTACACTTTATCAGGTTTATGGCCACTGAATATCACGTTTCATGTTGGGAGATCATTTAGTTTTCGTATGTAAAAAATATGAATATGAGCAAAAGTATGGTGCATTTTAGTACGAATTATACAGAATAAAGTTATTGCAATCGGAAAGATATTACTAATAAATAATTTTATGAATGTAACATATTCCTATGATATCTAATCTATCAGAAGGATCATACATTCACTGTAGAAACACTACTTTTCACACTATACCTAAAGCTACCATTTTGTATAAATTCTAACTAATCGCCTACGATTAATGCTACAATTTTATTGTACATGGAAAACTAACTACTGGATATATTTATCTATGACATAATTTAAGTAAAATTATTTACAAAAATAGCCATTCTCTGCTCCATACGAATACATGTTTCAACGTCAATTTAACCACAGATATTGCTTAAGTAAGGAACTACACACAATTTTATAAAAAAAAACAAAATCATGTTGAATAAATTTGATCAATGTTTTTTTTAATATCGCATAAATAAAAATATCCATTTTAATTTTAACTCATTATTTTAATGAATGTTCACTGAACATAGAATTTATCCAACATGTATTACATACTTGTTAATGAATTGAATTAACAAAGGTCTTATTATTACTATTAAAAAAAGCAATGATTCAGAGATAATTCATGATATGATTACAATATTTATAATTAGATCATCAATGGATCATTTCGTTACATAAAATGACAATACGTGTTGCCAGTGCCAACGAAAAAAGTTTGAAGTTAATCTGACATACAACTGTATTTTTGACACATCTACATTTAGGTTTGATTATCGATACGAAAGTATAGGAAATTTTGTCATCCGTGTGTTTTATAGGTATTTTATACTAACAATTTACATGGTGCCATGGAATTAAAAGAAAATAGACAGGCGAAAAAAACCTTCCCTACAAAACTACAGCCAACAAATAAGTACCGATAGCGTCTTTGGAATTTATATTATTCGAAATGGCCAAATTTTAGGAATCCGTTAGACCTTGTCGTTTTTCTTCTTCCAACATGGCGTCCAGTTCATCGGTTAGGTTCGCAAGCATGTTTCCAATATCGTTGAGGACGTCCACTGGCTCTGTGCTCTTCTCTTCTTTCTCTATGTGCTTGTCTGTGGGTCGCGGTGGGAGGGTTGCCAGACCCATTCCCGTTCTTCCATAATCCACTGTGTGAGGTCGGCTGGCTATTTGACCACGGTTTTGCTTGATTGTGCCCGCGTTCTCATTTGCGAATGGAATGCTGTCGGATTCCGTACTTGAACTTGACTGAAACATTGGAGAAAAATAGCATTTTAGTAATATATTAATGAGTATTCCAAAATTAAGGTTTAACTTCACATTATATGGTCTATAAAAGTTCCACTGGGTTTAAGTATAATTGTAAAAAGCCAATGAGGCAATATTTATGAAATTCGAAAATAAATTCCAAAAACTTTCTGTATTGTGTACAAACTTAACAGTAAAACTATGTTTTAAAACTTGTTTTAAGTATTTTGTATCGTTATTAAAAACAATTGCACATTTTTCTCACATTGAAAATAGGTGTTTTGTAATTAAATAAGCGAGACTACATTTAAATTTAAATGTGTCCAATGTAATTTATTGAAATAATGTTCACCTTAAAACTAGCATCGGAACCAGTTCTCATTTTGTCTTCATCGTATCTCCGTGGCGGGGACGACGGGGCTGGAGGTGGTGGGAGTAGACCTGTACTGTCTAAGGAGACGCTCAGCGAATCTGAGCTGGGATAAGCTGGCAAACTGAGAGGCAAGCTTTTCTCCGGGTGAATTTCAACCGTTGTTTGGCCAAAGCGGGTAAAGGGAGCGTATTGGGAGCTCTGGCGCTTCGGAGGCTCTGGAGGAGGTTTCCTGGCTACGTGTGGACTCGCTCCATAAGCCACGCGCTGCAAACGCGCAGAGTATGCGATCTCATCGTACGTGTAATCCGGAGATTTGTCCCTGTACGCGGATGCAGGGGTCGCTTGGATTTTCGCGACCGGTCGGGGCCTAACTAACCCCCTCGGACGGGGTAAAGTGCCACCTCCCTCGTAGTTGTCATTCGTTGGGGTTATATCCCCGTCGTCATAAGAACGACGCCACTGGCCAAAATAAAACCCGGATTCAGGCGAGAATGTCGTGTGTGACGTCCGTTCTGATGGATCCTCTAAGCTCTCCAGAGACTTTCCACGTGGATGACGAATCTGAAAAAAGTTATCTATAAGGCTGTGCTCTTGGTGGGTTAATTGAGTTTAATAGAATGGTAGCGTTTAGTATCATGCTATTCTGATCAAAAAATATACTTAAATATCATAAACATTATAAATTTTATTGGAGATACAATTTGGATGCATAAAAAATGCCGTAAAAAATTCATACGAAGTCATTACATACATAAAGTTAATAAATATATTTATTATTCATTGGTAACACCATCGCAGTCAAATATCACATAAGAAAGAAAAAGGAAACATTATATCTCAATACATATAAAGCAATGCTTAAGATTTAACTAGTTCAATATACATTATATATAAAATAGAGTCAATAATTAAATATCGTAATATATTTTTTATCTACGATTTACTAAGAAACGGCAAAGTGTAGCATCCGCCTTGTATATATATATGTTGTACATATTATTGATAGTAGTCATGCTAACTTGTTACAATAAAGTTAGGCTACCGTGCAGGCTTAACCTAGTTCACACGAGTGCTATAAAGCAATGTGCCGGTGTGTGTGTGCCAAAGGAGGTCTCATACCTGAATCGGGACCAAATCAGTGGTACAAGTTTGGGCGTCAAAGTTTAGATCTGGGGGTTTATGGTAACTGCGCGCGTGTCCCTCCCATTGCTGGAATTGCTCCGGCGGATATAAATCCTTTAGGTCCAATGTGCGGTTTGTGTTTGGAAAAGAAAATAAAAACATTCACATGCTGCTTCGGGCAGTGGTTTGGTGGATGCAGCGATGGAGTACAGCCCTGCGACGCACTCATTCGACAAAATACTAAACATAACTGCTATTTGTTTTACACCGAGACGTATTTGTGAATTTGGAATATTTACAATATTTTTATTGTTTCTCTATACATTGTAGTATTTACTTATTAAAATACACTTGTAGCCGGCAATTATGAGTAATCTTTTGCAAATAAACTAAGAGAAACTTAAATTTGAATGGATATAAGAAATATATACGAATAAATTAATTGGTACGAAAAGAACTCGTATTTGTCGCCAAGTCTTTGTATTAGGTAATGAGTAATTGTTGTACCTAATTGTCGCAGGGCTGTAGAAACAGCGACGATGGCGATGGAAGTATAGACGTCTAAGGTCTAAGCAAAATGAAAATGAAATTTAAAACGCATCGGGAAATCAAAACTGGCAACATAAGCCAACGTGGCTTGTATGTACCCAAAGACAATTCACATCTATAAATGGCTGTCATTGTTCTTTATAGACATCTATGGCTCTATAAGCTAATCCTGCACATTTATTAAGGAAGAAATAAATATATTTTATTAGTTGAAAGCTTCGAAAGCTTGTTATTTTGTTAATGGAAAGAAAATAATTGTTAAGTAATCAAGATTATGGCGATCATGTGAGTGAACTTAAAATTTCACGGTCTTATTCATAAAAACTCTATTGTAGGGTAACATTTAAACAGATGTTCAAAGTGGTATACTATTGTAACCATTTCTAAATATGGTACTTAATAAATAAAAAATATGTAAATTGATACAACGTAAAACAAAAACCAACTGATCGAAAATATATTTTACTTACATTTAAATAGATTAAAAAAACCAAATAATTATTATACTCTTCCAATAAGGCTGTAGAAATGAGGTATTTTTTTAAGAATAAGACCGTTAACTAAAATCTAATCTATTTAGGTTTGACAAAATATCTATGGCTAGACCTAGACATGACAACATTTATGGCAACTCTGTTATTTGTGGTACAGACCTGTTGAAGCCTTGTGAAGTCCAATGAGCCTTGGTTACTTATGCTCCGTTTACCGGCTCTTATATCTTTAACCCTTTTGATCGCTAAAAGAATTTTCTTTTGATGTCCAAGTCTCACTATGCCCATGTCTTCTAAGTCCTGAAATTCAAAGAAAAATGTCAAGATAAGGACGTTATAACTTATATGTGTACGAGTAGAATATCAAAAATATGATCAGAAACTTGTATATAAGATATGCTAAACCAGTTCAGAGTGGTAAAATTAAATTACTTTTGCGTAAAAAGAAAACATTTAAAACTGCGCCGCACACATTACACGCATATTCGGGCGATAGACTTCTTTCGAAGCTTTACGAACACATAATGGCGTCAAATACACGAATCTTCAGGCTGTGTTTTCGCGATGTGTGTAACCCAGGCATTACAAACAAAACCTTCCAAAAATTAAAAAATAAGTTATCACTTCGGTTTTTTTATTTATTCTTCTTTGTTACACTCCTACGTCAACGTGAAATGGGTTGCTTGTTATTTTTACGTTGTAATTTTTTACGATTGATAACCTAAAAGAGTAAATAAACTGACCTCCCAAGCGAGTTGTGTCACGTCATGGACCGTGCGATATCCCTGCGCCACAAGGGCCGGTCCGTATTCTTCCAGGCGAAGTAATCGAAGCCACTCTTCTAACGAACCCTGAAACATTTAAGATAAAAATATGTAATAAATATACGTATATAAATGGTATCAAATAAAGTTCGTACAGACGTACAAACAACTAATTGAAGTTTATTTATCTTAAAAAACTCACAAAACAGAAAAAAATTTTCTAGATTTAAGTCTGTGAATCAAAGAGGAGGACGAGTTTAGAAAATTAATTTTGGCATTGGAAAAAACGGAGTTTGGATAAAATGAATCTGAGATTGGTTGAGACGGATAAGGCAGCTAAGATACTTGTGTGTTTTAATTTGCCTTGGAATAAAAAATAATCTATATTTTCAAATAAATTTCCACACCAATGGAGATATTCATATTTTATTTTTATTTATTTATTTATTTTATTTTACTTCTGGTAATATATGAATATTTTATATTCTGTGACATTCATATTAATAACAAAGACAAATAATTTACTCACAGGTATATAATCAGGTAAATTGTCTGGCACGTTCAAGTTGGCCAACTCGGCCTTTAACCGCTTGCGGTGATTCGGCTTCTTGATGCCGACCGCTGTCAAGTCCTCGGGCGTCATTCGCGTGACCGTGGGCAAGTCGTAACCGGCTTCTATGAAGAGGCGGGCGTAATCCTCCATTTGTAAGTCGGCTAACCACGCGTGGATTATATCTGCATCCTGGAAAAACATTAATTTGAATACAATTTAGTCTGTGATGTTTATAAATGATTTTAATTTTATTTGAAAAAATAAATAAGATTATATTTAATATGCATAAGACAATTATAGTATCTCATAAATTAGAGTCCTTTGTAATAATATAACAGTTGTTTTGCCCTGAAAAAACAAAAATTAAATTATATTATGCCATATTTTTTTTATAAAACCACATTTAAAATTTATTAATAATTTGTCGATTCCTTTTCTCCTAAATTATTTATACATATTATTATTACCTTCCTACCTTAATTATTGCTCCTTACTTATTTATCTTAAAGAATTTAAAGTTATTAAGTAAGGTGTTATATTAATACAAAAAATATAAATATATTAATATAATATGAATTGACATTAAATCTCGCTAAAACACTTGAACCACTGGACTAATGCTTAATAAATATACTAAAAATATTTATATAAGATCAAGAAAGGTTTAAATTATATAAAGAAATTGCAAGGAAATTAGTAGCTTATAGAAAAACAGTATTTTTCAAACAAGCTGTGTATACTGGCCAAAAATAACATTTTAAAGGTGTTACATAAAAAGTTTGCTAGTGATATAATAAATTTCAAACCAATGCTTATTATACATGAGATTATATCGGTATTGTCAGTAGTAAATTAGATATATATATATATTTATATAAATGTACATATAATAAAAAAAGAATATACTAACTGGTAACCCCTGCGCGATCATGGCTCTGACCCTGTCCACTGTGTCACCGCAATGGCATGAGGCGTGGTGATGATGGGGCATCCTTCCCGAAGCCCTGCCGCTGTCGAGAGACGCTGATGAGTGACGGGAACCAGAACCAGCAGACCCAGACGATGAACCGGGGCTGTCTCGGCCGGGACTCTGAAAAATGTACATCAAATTAAAAATAGTACTTATATTTATTTGAAAATAGTTCATTCCTTTCGGCTGTTAATAATATTACAATTACTAATAAATTCATCAATAAAAGATAAGTAAATATTAAATAATCTGATACAGATCATTGTGGTAAGGATTTTCGAGAAACTTGTATGATTTAACTACTGTATTTTACAAAGTGTCAAATTGTTAAGATATTACTGAAGTCTTATAGCAGCATATAATATATAATTACTTTGATTTCATCGATTTATGTTTTTTTTTAGAAATGGCTAACTCACTGTTGGAATGAGTGGCCTTTGCAGATTAAAACGGGCTCACCGTGAATTTACAATTTTGACGCGACTAGCGCAATAGCGTCTCCTTTGAGACACGAACCTTTGCTTAGGCCGCCGCGGAAGTATAGCGGTTAACGGAGTAGGTGGCTCTCCTATATGGCAAGAGAACAGCGCCGCTCATGTATTACCGCACCACAATCCGCGCTTTGGTTGTTGACGGCTTTTTACGCCGCTTAAGCAGAATTTTTTAAGGTGCCCGATATCCTCACTCACTCAGAAACACAGCAGAAATACCCTTCCAAGTACAACTACCATTTCACGCTGAGTATTCTGTGAGCCTGTGGGATACCACAGGCTCACAGAATACTCATACACATAATTGGTACAGCTCGTCAGAAGTGATAACTTCTGGACCAATTATTGCGTCAGCATGGCTCTTCCACGGGTGAATGCTATAATATTATATTAACCTGTGTCATATCAATGCCCTGATCATCACTGAGTGCCAGCTGGTGGTGGTAGTACACGGCCGCCTTATGCGTGAGAGGCTGCGAGGGCGGTGGAAATGTAAACGTGCCTCCGCCGGCTGGACTCTTGCCGAGACTCCCGCTCGCCCCAGACACACCTGACACCCCTGAAACTGTGCTGCCATAGTCCGAATGGTCATCTGAAACATTTATAATATTCTCTCAGCAAATTGTATGAAAAAATAGTATTAAAATTCAAATAAGGGCGGGCGTTTGGGCAATTCGTATAAAAATATGCCCATTCAATTAGTATGACGATTACACCGGTAATGCACCACCTAAGTACGTAAAAGTCGTACGTAAAACAAACGTCCTAATTTTGGTAATTAATTGTAATAGCGTCTGTGTCAAATACCTTAAAAATGTGTCTTTTAGTGGTAAAATTAAAATTTACATAAGTTCTATGGTATTAAAAGGTCACGATGAAGTATTGCCTGTATATATTTCAATCGGAAACCGCCGAGTGGGACGTCCCGCCACACGATGGAAAGACGATCTAACAAAGGTCGCGGGCAACCGCTGGATCCACATCGC
>DWCF01002239.1:0-25010 GCA_018230265.1 Delias oraia | reverse complement strand
AATTAAAGATCTAAGCTATCCTATCTCTCAAGTTGGACCAAACTGCATATTGCGTGCAAATTTGAACGAAATCTGTTTAAGAGTCCATTGAGGACAAAGATTGTGACACGAGATTTATATATATTAAGATAAGATTTATCGTTTCTCAGCGAGTAAACGTTTCCAAAGGTACTCGACATATCTTTTTCCATCCGCGACTAGTTGAAATGATCAGTGAACGTAATACGGCATAGAATTCATGATATCCTATGCATATTATGTATGCCAAAATTTTAGCGTAGTTAGATCGTCTGCCAGCCCTAGGTCCAAGTTGGGCAACGGTACACACTTTCACGTGTATTGATAATTACAAAGGAGCGCCGATCCCGAAGTGTCTCGCTTTGCATATGAAAAAGATCGCTACGGCTTACGGCCGACCATGTCAAACACGGGACGAAAATGTATATTGTATGAACTTACTGATAAATAGCAAAAAAAATGTATTCTATATAAACAAAAAAACAGAAATGTAGCAATGTTGTACTCTTCTGCTAAAATTGCAAAACTATTCAAACATCAATTGTATTGTATTTTTTAAATAAAGAATTGGCCAGGGCAGAATTGCCTTTACTGCTTAACGCTGGAGGGACGCTCGCCCAGAATTAATACTTGCCGCGACTAGCGCAAGGGACTCGAATCTCGGCCTGAGCCATCGTGGAAGAGAGGTACGCCTGGGGGACAAATTGTATTGTAAAGTAAATAATCCCATTACAAATGGTGAGATGTCGGTTTTCAGCGCATACACATAAGTAATATTTATTTAAATTTTCTTATAGAAAATGTATGGCAAAGCAGTTTGTCCCCAATGAGAGAGTTTTAGTTAAATTTTACATGACTATAGAAATACCAACAACTAATAGATACGACATAATGTAGTTAATTTAAAGAAACTGTTAGAAGCAAACCTTTACAATATAGTCAGATTTCTTACTTATAAACCTTACTAAACTGTTTAACTATTGCAAATGCTCCGTCCTTATCTCGCTGTCGTTAATTTTTTGTTATAAAAACGAGATGGAACACTCTTGTCTATAAGTTGAGCAGTGTATGTATGGAAAAGCATTTAAAGGAGAACTGATTGGGATAGATTTTCAGAGTAAATAAATCAAAAATTTAATCCACAATAGTGACATAAGGAACATTATATAACTTAAGGCAATAAAACCTCCGATATAGATAAGTAAATAGAGAGAGATATTTTAAGCGATTGAGAAAAGTGGAAGCATAGGTAAATATCAGCCTTAAAAATAGCAATAAAAGTCACGGTCGCGCATGCTATAAATAGCGGCTCATTAATTACGGGCCGTAATCACATTTCGCCAAATGCGTTACAACACACATGTCCCATCCCTTCGCCGTTCCAAATTTAAATTTTTAGGCGGGAGTGCGTCTCGCCTCTATCGGATCGAAATAATTTATGGATCTTTGTTTCCTATTCCACCAATACAATTGCTTGATTTACGTCAACGGATAGGAATAGTTTAATTTCCACTCTATTTAACGACAAACTAATAATAACATTTTAAAATGGCCTATGTATTGTAAGGTTATATTTACTATTAATACCTACAGAGTGTTGTCAATTTCTATACAATGGTTTATATAAAATTGTCTTATAGGATCGTCTTATAGGATTTTAAACATTGGTGTTTTTATAGGAATCGGCCTATAGACAACCGCACCACGTTCCACACTTACATATTGTTGCCGGCTATGATTGCGGATGGACCTTCGGCATCCTCACTCACTCAACAAAACACAATAAAAGTATTTCACGCTGGTATTCTGTGAGCCTGCCATATCACTCCAGATGAGCCGCCCCAATTAGTGCGTCACGGCTCTGGCACGGGTAAAACAGTGTTGACACTTGCCTAACCACTGTCTACTCGTATCAAATACTGAATTTACAAATAAAATTATAATTTCTATTCAGATCGGGCATCGAAACCAATACCTAAGACGTCACGGTTGGTACAAGACCACTAAGCCACAGGGCACTCGTATTTAGTCAAAAAAAGAAATATTACGGAATGTTTAATTCCTTTAGAATAAATGAGCTAAGACAGACGTGTGCGCATCGAAAAAAAAGTTATTAATAGGATATGCTAAAATGAATACGCTTCATTCATTAAAATATCGCATTTCGTTATGTAAATCACCGTCTTAATGAATGTTGAGATTTAAATAGATCATTTAAAGATTAATGATCTATACTTCTTGGTTTTAGTATTAAATAAAAGGCCGTATTAAGAATAAATCCTTTTAATTATAAAGATAAGAAATAAATCTTTAAAAACTAGAAATAATTGTAGTCAAGTGTTATTAGAGTAATTAAAAAGAATTATTTTAGAATATAAAATAAATTGAAATTATTATTTATGATAAATGTAAGTACCGAGAGCAAGTGATTTTTTATGTGTAAGTAAAGAATATTAATTATATAGGCAACTTATTATAAACAGTTCTTTAATGAGTTAGGTTAAAGTTTACTTTGAGTGAAATTTAAGTTATTTATAATAATTAGCGACCCGCGACGTACTTCGCTGCGTATAAAGTTTTAATTTGACAGCAAAATCCCATTAACCAAATGATCCGCCATATATTCTATTATTACGAAAAATTCCATTTATAAATAATATTATATGTTAGTATTTAAGTATTTATTTGATTGAACTGGGTAAATTAATTAAAAAACACGATCTGAGGAAAACGACGGAAAAACATATTGGTGACAAGCACAGATTACAGAGTATAAACATAGATGGCGTTGTGTTGCAATTAATAATTTCAAAATTACTAGACGATCCAAACAGTCTAAAAATTTGGTTATAAATTTACAACGAAAAATCTTATTAATGTTTATATATATATGTAATAGTTAAAGCCTTAAAGACCTTATAAATGTCGCCGGACTCTGATTGCAGGTCGCCTTCGACAGGTACGCTTGGAGGTCCAAGGAGGAGGCCTATGTCCAGCAGTGGACATACGGCTGAAATGATGATGACGAGTTAAAGCCAGATTAAATGTTAACGATTTGATCGATTATCTAGATTTAAAACCAACACGAATACTTTAATTTCAATAAAAAGTTAAATCGATTCCCACGATTATATGAATCGAGACGACGTGGAAGTTAATTGGTGCGATTTGCGAGGCCAGCTACCGTCCGCCCGAGGGCTGAACTTCTAAGGCATTTCAATCACAAATCCACAGATAATGAGTTAGATATTGTTCACATTTAGCAATATTTCAAGCAAATAATAATGCACTTTGCATCGCTTTCACCTCGATGTTTGACCTTTCACAACTGAGCTGTGGAATCAGCTGCCAGCAGGGGTATTTCTAAACGAGTACGACTTGGGGACCTTCAAGAAAAGAGCGTACACATTCCTTGAAGGCCGGCAACGCACCCGCGGCCCTGCAAAGGCTGGGAGTGTCCATGGGCGGAAGACCGCTTGCCCTAGGTGAACCTCCTGCTCGTTTGCTACTAGAGGTGTATAAAATCTTATTTTACGACTTCTTTGACTAGTGGTCACAGTTTTGGCAGTGTTAGTGCAATAAAATTTATATAATTAACGACAAAGAATTGATCAAGAATATAAAACGACGAAGCTACGAAGCACTCAAAATTGTTTATTAAAATCTTAAGGAATAAAACGTAACGGCCACCCCTAGGTATTTCAAATTAAGGTATTTCAGGTCTGTCCACTGTTCATCCGATAAGCGATAGCGTGATCAGAACTTGCATCGTGCTAATTCGTACGATATCACGAGGGATCACGAAGTGGCATGATTGACACTCTCGCCTGTTTTCCAGCGCAACTAAAGATTACACCAATCTAAGCAAATTGATTCGCAGTTATTTATTGAACCGGTCAAGCGATTGCGCTAGAATTGAACCTTTGACTAGAAGTGAGTGAAACTTTGGACTACAAGTTAGTGAAACTTTGAATTAAAATTAATGAATCCTTTATCACTTTGAAATTATATAATATGCTTTTATTATTATTCTATAGCGGGCAACGGGCATGTGGATCTTCTATATGGTAAGATACCGCCACCGATGAATTCCGCGCATTGGTTGTGTTGCCGGCATTTTTACACCGCTTAAGCGTTACTTTTAAGGGCCTCCGATGTCCTCACTCTTTGCAAAACATATTGAAAGACCGTTTCACACTGAGTATTCTGTTATAACATAACATCTATCGACAGAAAGCAATTGATCTTATTCGTAAGTAATTATTTAAATGTAGTTCAAAATTATACGATTCCCTTATATTTGTTATTTTATTAAATATAGAGCTAACGGGTAGGCAGGCCGCAATTCCCGCATCGATTGTGTTACCGGCTTTATACTCGGCGAAGCGGCAAAATAAACTTGATAGGCCTTTCGTATTTTCATTCAAAGACACTACAAGGACTATTTCACGCTAGTATTCTGGAAGATGGATCGTCGTTAATTAGTGCGTCAACAAAATTTTTATATTGAACCCATGACGTCGATGACAACAGATGTGTTTAACCACTGAGCCTTGGAGGTTTATAGTTTGCTAAAAGGTTGTACAAACCGACGAACAGCTAGTATTAAGTATGTGGTTAGTGCATACAATAATGGAGTTATGTTGTAATAACTTGTAAGTTGGTAATAAGTAGACTTACAATCTTGTGTGATTCTCCAGCCTATGGAGTCTCTTGAACTTTGTTTCATTTATTTATTCGCACTTCGTTTTATAGTAGAACTAAAAGTGACGATATTAATCATACTCTACCAAGGAATAAGTAATAAATGTAAATATTTTACCCGCGGGAGAGCCATGCTGAAGCATAGCCGGCTCGTCGGTGATACTACGCTCACAGAATACTCAGCGTGAGTAGTTGTACTTGAAACGGTGCCTGTACTGTATTTCGCTGCGTGAAGGAGGATATGCAATGCTCTTTCTTATAAATGCCGCTTAATTGGCGTAAAAAACCGGCAACACAACCAATGCATGGACTGTGGCGCGGTTGTCCACGTACTGCGGTGTTTTCATACCAAATAGGAGACCCATGGCGATACCACGGGCTCACAAAATACTGAGCGTGAAACACTAATTTTACTGTTTCGCTGAGTGAGCATCTCGAAAGAATTATTAAGATTGCGTCGCTTGGACGAAGTAAAACATCGGCAACACAACTAAAGCGTGCAACTATGAGCGTGGTTGGGTATGGGCGACGATGTTCTCTTACCATATATGAGGCCCACCTGCTCCGTCGTTCGCTATGCCATAAAATATAGTAACAAGAGACTCTTAAATCTTGACTCCATGCGAAGTAATTCTAGTACAACATCACAGCTACTCTGTGAGCCAATTCTCTGAGAGCAAACCCTGTACTATGCTGATGCCGGCATCTTAATTAGAGGACAGCAGGTCCCATGATAACCAGTCTTAATAGTTATAATGAGAACGCCATCTTGCTCCGAGGCGGGAAAGTAGGTAATTAGAATCCGCTGCTTGCGATCATGATATGCATTCATAGTTTCATCTGTGCTAACATTATCTAGGCTTTAGAGCCATATATACTTTTGTCGAGTGATATTATGTTTGGTCTGCCATAAGAGTGAACGAGGATATCTTCCGATATCGCAGATCTTTAAAAATGCCGCTTAAGCGGCGTGAAAGCCGGCATCACAACCAAATACGTGGACTGTGGTGCAGTTGTCTATGGTCGGCGGTGTTATACCATTAAAAAACTTTTTACTATCTCTGATTAAAGATATCTATCACTCTCTTTAATCATGATTTTCAGAGTAATAGTAATTGTTTTCATGTGTTGAGCGGTTCATCTAGTAGCTACAGCTGTTTTTTATTAAAATGTCAGTATATATATCATAATATTACATTTCATTAATTTTATTACTATAGTTCAAGATAACATTGTAATAGATGGAGTACATGTATTACATATTCTAAATGTATGTACAATCTGTTATCTTAATATATCTACTACTGAAAAATAGGCTTCTTTTTATACGTATGTAATAATATTTCTTTATACATATATAAACATACATGCATTTTACAAATACGGCTGGTCACTTGGAAATTGTTATAAAGAGAGTCTACTGTCTGTATTGTGTACATGTTTCCTAATGCATTGCCATGAAATATTTAACAAATATCTAAGTATCTTTTTTACAAAAAAAAGCATAACGTGAAATTTAATGAAATTGAAAAAAAAAATCAAAAATTCAATTTAAAAAATTTGCAAATATACAACAAATTCTACGTAAAGATTCGCAAATTTGTCCAGCAATTTCAGGTAAACGAGATACCTCACAAAATACTTCAGCTGCCCTACACACCTGTCCTGACAGACCATCTTTATATCCTTCAGGTTTTAGTGCGCCGCAAACTACCAGTCCCGGTTGAACCCTACACCTCCTTTATCCTACCCTTGAACACCGTCTTCCGTTCACCTCATTGGAGGTCAGGTTATATTGAACGTTGGTGTTAGTGCTAGTAAATAATTAAAAGCTTAATTTGATGTGTTCGAGGCTTGTGTTTATGTGAGGTAGCTAGATTGAATGACACGTAATCTTTCTTACGGTCGTGTGGCCCGTGCTCTCGCAGGGAGTTTGGAGGAAGGATATATTTGTAACTAATTATTCTGTTAATAGAAAAGCTAATTTTCAAATGACAAACACAAACGGTTAAGGTTTTATATGTTTCACAGAGAGGTGGCGCGCGACACAAAATGATTCATTAAATGATCAAGTAGGTATCTACTAAGAGTGATTTTTTTTTGGTCCATTAATACATTACGTTATAAATCTAGTCTTTATATGTTATCTCGGTAATTAATAATAATATCGATTAAAGTGTCTAATGTCAGTTTGTATCAGATTTCTTGTGCGTCTCAAGAGAAACCTAGCAACTGCGACCGCTTAATCAATGCCATATCAAAAGTATATATCGAAGCTATTACTTTTTAACCGACAATCAGAGAAATCAAAAAGAAGATTCTTATTTGATTCCTTTGTCTTTGTTCGACTCTTGTTTAGTCGTCCGTGGACAGATTTTGGTGAATGCAGTGTCAGTGGGCTAGGTAAATCAGTAAAAAAAATGATATTTTGGGAGTTTTTATAATAATAAGTCAAAGTCAAAATATTTTATTCAAAATAAGATACAAAGTACCTACTTTGTACGTTTTGAACGTCAAATTTGAATTCCACTAACAATTTATAAGGTGTTTGCGCTTACGGAAGAAATGGCGAAAGAAACCGTAACACGTCTTTTCTTTAAAATATGGAGAATTTACACTTTTATTTATAATTACAACAGATTTCTTTATCGTTCAGGAAGTCGTCTATTTTATAATTATATGCCTTATCATCATCATCATTTCAGCCGTAAGACGGCATCCAGTATTATATGCCTTATAATACAAGGTTTTTTAGAATTTTTGAATCTACTATCATCATCAGCCTATCAAGTCCACTGCTGAACATAGGTCTCCCCCAAGGACGCCCACCTATTATGATCTTGAGCGTTCTGGATCCAGCGGTTGCCCTCGACCTTCATGAGATCGTTTTTCCATCGCGTGGCGGGACATCGTACTCGTATATTTTTTGTGTTAATGGGGGTCGTTTTGCCTTAGGGCGCTGCTGCTCACCCTCCGGTGAAGTGTCCTTTAGTCGCCTCTTACTTAATCTTAATTTCGTATGTTCCTTTTTCTGGAATTAATTAAATTTAATATACTTTAAAATTATACTCAAGCCTATATAATGCACTGACTGCAATACAATTAGATACACGTTATAAAACATTTATTTAAAAAAATCGGAGGCATACACGCAGGAGGCTCTGCTTGTTCTAGGCCGAGAACATCTCGCCAGCGGTTTTGGCATCGCTGCCCACAGTCAATTTATTATTACTTATAGTTCAGTTAATTTTATTTATTAACTAAGAATTTTGAAGTCGTTATAATTATTTTATTTAATTTCTTTAATCAATATTTTTCTCACACAGAAAAGAAATGTGTTCGGACAAAGTGATATCACGGAGTCAAAGAATACTCAGTGTGAAACATTACTTGTACTGTGTTTCGTATAGTGATTGAGGATATCGGAGGCCCTTAAAATAGGTGGCATAAAAAATCGGCAACACAATCAATGCGCTATATTATAAAAAAATAAACAACTTAAATGAATGTTGCAAGCAACTTGTAGTGATGCTCGTCAAAAAGAGCCGCGTCGCGTTGCCACAGATCAATATATAATCCCTTGTCAAATATCATTTTACAATTACAATATACACGCCACCGAAGCGATGAATCTGTCATGGCAGTAAATATAAGGTTTTTATAATAAACGATACTTTGTACTTTGCTAAAACTTAATACTTAGCGTGAAAATTTACTCAGGCGGCGTAAAAATCTGCCAACACAACTAAAGCGTGGATTGTAGCTCCATTTAATTCAATAGAGAAGATCCAATCTACTCAGTTGCCTGATATACTATTAAAAAGACTCTATTTAGAGTGACGCAATATTACTTTAAAAAAGAACAAGTTAATTAATATTTAAGTAAAACAATGCTTACAAGGTGTAGGTATGTTTAAAAGATAATTGCATTTTAGTAAAGGATTATTGGAAAGGGCACCACCAACCCATCTGTAGCCTGAAATTAGGGGTCTCCTTGAGCGGCGTACTGCTTATTCTATTACAGTGTTTCCTAACATGTGGTCAGCAGACCTCGGCGATCGCGATGTACGGGGGTCCTCGGTGACATCTCTGGATCATACATAAATGCTAATAATATCTAAAATAAATACCTCATTTGATTTTTTCCTGTTAATTTTATTAAGGAGTCCGTTAAAACTGTCCTTGTATTCCTGTCACTGCCTTAGGACTATGTGCGCATTTGCATTCCATATTAAAAGGTACTTAGTAATTCTTATACCATCAACAATGCACAATGTAAAAAATCGCGCCTCGAAGGATTCACCTCCGGGCGTAATGTTAAGAAATTCCTTAGTAGAAGTGAATTCGATCCTCAATGAGGAGAATGAAGTCAAGATGCGTTTTATAATTATGCACATGTGCACCGTGGGCTCAGCACTATCAATCACGCGGCCCCGCCCGTGAGCCTAAGCACTTAATGGCCGTTTGTGAGGGCATTTCACTCAAATTAATATTTATCATGTTAGATGAGGCGTCTGCACAATGGTGTTGTTTATAAATCCTATTTGAATGATACAAAACCTTTTTTTAAATGTAAACAAAGGGGGAAACGAGCAGCAGATTCACTTAAGATAAGTCCTCCACCCATGGGCACTAACAGCCTCCGCTGGCCACACTTACGAGTGCCTTTTAGGAATAGGAACTTTCTTTTTTGAAGGTCCCCAAGTGGTATTGATTTGGAAACACAACTGTCTGATTCCACAAAGCGGTGATGCGGGCCACGAAATGCCTTAAAAACTGCCTCGATGTTCGATGATTAAATTCAGCAGGTATCCAAACATCCAATACATTTCCCGTGATAAATGCGATAGAAGATGCTGAGCGAACCAACTTATGCAACGAAAGAGTCAAGCTGATCGGAAAGGATCTGGTCGTCGACGATTCGAGCCACTCTAAGTTTTTTTAAGGGCTATCTGCTTCCGGTCATATGGCCTTCACAACTAAACACGGTTTTTGAGGCGACCCGTAGGCTCGCCGTGAGTTGATTTTTAGCCGCAACTAGCGCTCTACGCTGAATGCGATGTAGAGGAAGAAGATTATAATTTTATACATTCATGAGACTTTATTAATTGTAAAGTATTTGTGTGAAGATTAGAAGGCTATGCATGCGGGCGGAAGGCGATAGCGTGGAACACACAATACTTAATTGTAAAATAATGGCAAATAAATTTCTTATAAATACGATATGGTTGAGCCAAGTATAAAAAAAGGTATTTTTTAATAAAAAGAATATTATTTTTTTCAATAAATTGAAAAGAAAATAATTATTTAATTAAATGTTAAATAAATAAAAAGATAATACAAGAAGTCTTAATGAATTTTGTCGTTTGGTATTTTTATGGTATATCCGTAAACGGAGCAGACGGGTCTTCTCCATAATAAGAGAAGAGAGCCGCCCATGGACAACCGCACCACAGTTCACGATATGTTTAACGCTTTTTGAACGGTATTAACAGGCCTCTAATATCCTCAGTCAATTAGTGAAACACAACTGTTTTACTCTGGTATTTTGTGAGCACGGAGTAACTTCGGACGAGTCGTTCCAATTAGTATGTAAGTATACCAGGCCTATTCTTTTCTAGGCTTCTATTTAACTATTTCATTTTAATTATTAAGACATTCCTAACAGCCTATGAAAAATAACGATTTTATTAATTGAAGATATTTTTTAAAAATATTTTTTTAGTTGTAATTAACTATTATATTTAGGTATTATGTATTATTATAATATGTGAATTAATAATCATCTATTTATATGCATAAATGAAAAAATAAAGTGTAAAAAAAAAGTTATTGAAAAGATTTTGATCGGAAAAATGAATAATAATGTTGAAGGTAACTCGACACTGTAAGTCGATCTGTCTGCGTCACACAAATCAGTCCACACCAGGGGTTCAAAACACTTTCTTTCAAACAACTAAATATTATTTTATTAATTATTTTTGACTATATAGTGAATTTATAACATGTATTAAAAAAATGTTACAATGGTTTAATGCTTTAGATACTTAGGCGTAAACATCAGGACTAATAAATTACATACTCGATTACCCGTCGAACTTCGTATTACCTATACTATATGTTTTTGTAAAATCTAGCCAAAATTAAGCTGACAACTATTTTATAGGAATGAAATCCAGAAAAATCATGGTTCTCGGAAAAGTATTATTTAAAAATTAAATTGGTTTAAGAAGTATATATTAAGTAAGTGCTTGTTAGTATCGTATGGACCGCATTCTGCAATGTATGTGTTGTCGGAATTTTATAGTTAAGGTTAAATTCTTATTGAGTTTCAGTCACTGAAACACAGCACTATTTCACGCTATTATTCGAACACATGAACTAAAGGCGTGTTTGACAGCGCAAGGATCAGACCAGCTAAACTTAAACTGGCTTAATATGTATAAATCAAACTATAAACTGTTTATTCGTCAAGAAACCCAATCAAAACACACGAACGAACCCCTCAAAAGGTTGACATTACCTCTTGAAAGACAGTCGCAGTCTTTTAATTAAGGTAATACGTACAACGATTCTAATATCGGAACGCGATTATAATTTTCATATGTCTTCGCGAAGTCTTACAGCTGCGCCGTGATACCAGTCTCGGTTTACATAATCACTCTTCTCTTTTCGAGAGGAGACGGAAGAAGAGTTCAGTGTCACGAGTCCAACTGTCTCTCTACTCTCTCTAGCAACAGAATTACATAACAAACTACGCGCGGCATAAACCCAAGTCTCGGCGAGCCTAGGGCTCACCCCATAAGTCCGCGAGATGCTATGGAGGCCTTACGCCAACAGCGTTTCTCATTTCTAAAAAATGAAAATTCATTTTTTAGTAATCAATACTTGCGTAATATTTCGTTTCTGTAGGCGCCTTTTAATTATTTTTTTTTTAAATATATTTTAAATCTAATCTCTACTCAAAGGATATTCCCTTAATAAAGTTACAAAACTTGAAGCAATAGCATATACATTCTATTCCTCTCACGCTTACCTGCATCTGTCGTTGCAAAAACGAGACAGAACGTCAGCAGTTAATAGGTATTGGGACAAAAAAGTTTAATTAATGTTTAATCATTATTTATAATAAATTTGGGAAAATTTATACTAGTGATTCATTATCTGAAGATAAATAAACAGTGAAATCAAACACGATTTGTTGAAGTCATGAAGATATTCCAATTCACACTTCGATGACTAACCCATTATATACGGTGTTTACAACCGCACAAAACGCGTCACCTCGCGGCCTCAGAAAAGGCCTCAGTTGTGCGATTCAATACTTTTGGTGAGGCCCCAAAGGTAGGTTACCTACCAGGAATACTCGGAAAACAGGTATAAAAGAGCGTACCTAATCCTAAAAAGACGGGAACGCATCCGCGGCTCAACAGGTGCTAGAGGTGTCCATGGGCGCAGAAGTGCTTATCCTAGATAAGCCTCGTACTCGTTTGTCTCCGTATTTGAATAAAAATAACATTTCGTTGGTAAGTTACCTGACTGCGAAATCTGAATTGGACCTATTCTAATGTACCCACGCTGAATTTAACAGGTTAACACAATTTGAGAGCTTCGTAGCTAAATGGTCTTGTAAGGTACCAAGCTATTCTTTTCGATCCCCGGTCCGAATATAAATTTTCAATTATTGTAACTTATATTCGTTTTTTGAAACGGCTTAACATAAGCCTGGCGAGTGTCTTTAAATATGTTGGATGTTAAGAAATTTCTCACAGTACGCTGGAGCGGTACGTGAAATGGTACTTGTACTGTGTTTCACAGAGTGAATGAGGATATCGGAGGACCTTAAAAGTCACTTAAGCGGCGTTAAAAGCCGACAAAACAACCGATGCGCGATTGTTCATGGGCGGTATTGATCTTGTACCATATAAGAGACCCACCTGCTCCGTTGTCCGCCATAGAATAAAAAAATCTATGTAGTGTGGACGCTAGACTTGGATGGATCCGAAATAGGTGCCGTGTCCTAGGCTGTTGGCTTGAATGCCTAATGCTACCCCCGAGACCCTACTACTGCCGAAAGGCTAAACTGGACACTGGAGCAGGTGAAAATTGTTCCGGCTGTTGCCGTGAGGTTTTAGTTCAGGTATCGCACTCCGAAGTGCTGAGGCCTACATATCTCTAGAAAAAGGGGAATGCGTAAATGCATATAATGCGTTAAAAAAGGGTTAGCACTGTCAATGGTTTGTTACTGAAGATAATCCATACAAATCCCTTGTATGGATAGTATTTCTCCGCGGTTTGATCTTAAGCTTATGAATCTATTAGTTTTAACTTGTGTTAATGTTTGAAATCTTTTATTGTACATAAGCTTTATAAGTTGTATGTTAATAAAATAAGGCATAAGAAAACACTAAAATAACCGTAAAAAAACTCGGCAAATAAATGGGTTACTTTTGAGGTTATAAATTTTAGTTGAAGCATCAATCACCTCTACGAAATGCGGACAGACGGACATGTGAGTATTAATACTCCTCTTTTTACGTCTGGGATTAATATATTTTTAATGTCTTTCATTTAAGTACTTTATTATAAGATCTTTATTTCAAATATTGTGCGAAGATACATCTATCTGAGAACTTAGCGTTTCGAGTTGTAAAAAATACCGAATCTACTTATATTTTTTAAATTAGTTTATCTAGTAAATAATGAGAGAGCCATGGTAAAGCATATTCTGACGCACAAATTGGGTCCGTTCGTCTGAAGTGATATAGGCTCACAGAATACTTATCGCGACACGGTGGGTATTTTCGGTGAGTGAGTGAGGTTTTCGCTTAAGTAACGCAAAAAGCCGGCAACATAACCAAAGCGCGGACTATGGCGCAGTCATTCATCTGAAGTGTTATTTTATAGGAGACCGTCCAATTCTGTGGTTCGGTACACCATTAAAATAAATTAAGGCCGGCAACGCACCAGCAGCCTTGCTAGGGCTAGCGTGTCCATGGGCGGAGAAACGCTTATTCTAGGCTACTACTTGAATGCCACCCTTTTCATAAAAAAATATGATTAAGATATCTGTAATAAGAAAACTAAAACACGCTGTATGCGAAAATTACTCATCATCATGAGAATAAATGAACAAAATAGGTAATATTAGAAATTTCTTTATGCAAATAATGTAAATCTATACATAGAAAAAAACACGTCAAATCCGTTTCTTGAATGTTTTTATTCATAAGACTATGATGATGTGATTTTATTAGAACAGACTGTATATGTAGATACAATTAAAATTAAGCTTTATTATTTATTATGATTCTGACTATTGGCTTGGATTATGAATAAGGATTATTCATAATCACTATATATAATATAATCTTATTCATAATAATATATATTTATATATTATATATATATATATTTATACAATAATTATAAAATACTAATACGAAACATTTATCGGCTTCCTGGTTCACTAGCGGTAGCGCTACTTGCAAATGGTTCGGCAAAATCTGTTTTACCGCAACAATTTGTCAGTGAAATTTTTTATAAGTTGGCGAACAACGGAAGAGTTCTGATTTGGAAAGATAACCGCCGCCCATAAACAATCGCGCTTCTGTTGTGTTAATGGCTTTTTACGCCGCATGAGCGTTATAATTTCAAGAGCCTCCAAAATATTCTCTCACTCAGCGAATTAGTACAACTTCACGCTGGTATTGTGTGAGCCAGTGGTATTACTTTAAACGAGTCGACCCATTTAGTCTCCACCACAGCAATGTTAATGTCCCGACCACTGACAAGCCCTTCCTTAGAACTCACAAATTGTAAAATTGTATTCGGACCGGGTTTCGCACCCAATACTTTGTCGTCGTCTAGTGCGTCACTAGCAAGCAAAAGTAATTACAAGGAAATACGTTATCAATAAAACCGTTAACCAACATGCAATTTAATCAATATTAGAAAAATGCGATATTATAGCAATAGGAAAGGCATAGAATTAATTATCGTATGCGGGGCCCGCGCGAATACGCACGATCAATCAGAAATAAACCCAACCCACGCGTATTAAAGTTATTTTTACAATGTGAAACGTTAATTGCCAATATAAATATAATTTATTGAAATGCTAGAATAATTGCTACGGGTATCGATTTTATACGTATTACGAATTAGCTATCAACCGCCTTACTCAACAAAACATTTAAACAATAGGTTCAATATTGTTTTATTTTATGGACAACAGAGCAAATAGTTATCCTACATGGTAAGAGAGCACAGTCGCTCATGGACAACTGTGCCGCAGTTCGCGGTTTTGCTGTTATGACATTTTATGCTGATTAAGCGAAATTAGTGTTGCCCAAATGCAATACTTGGCTTAGTCTTGGTCTTGCGCTAATACACTTGGTCCTGGTCTTGCTATTACGCTCCCACTCTTGGTCTTCGTCTTGTAGCAAGTCTTGCAAGTCTTAAAATTACCTATTAGACTATTAATATTTATTTCAGTTTACTTCAGATCTTAGAAAAACCTATCAGAATAGGAACATTTTGAAATTGAATTAGCATAACCATAGTTTAGACCAACCAGATTTATAAAATATGTCTAAAGTTTTAATGAGAAAGTCCATAAATCACTGCCAAAAAAATAGCTGCAGGACGCAAGAGTCATGCAGGCGTAGTCTTGTTCTTGCTCAAGTCTTACACGGTCAGTCTTGGTCTTGCAAAAATTAGACGATCTTGGTCTTAGTCTTGCGACACTAAGCGAAACATAATAAAGTTATATCGTGGGTTCACTGCAAACACAGAACAGGCAAACAGTACTTGATGGCCCTCCGGTATCCACACTGAGTGAAACAGTGCAATTTTATGACCACATTGTATCATCCTATTGCATATCCTATTAGCTTCGTTTCTGGCCCCCCAATGGAAGACGAACACCCGAAATCTCCTCAAATAGAATCGAATCATCACACAGTTGGCAATCCCCGTTTGAGCTCCTGTACGTTCACGCGATGGAGGCGGAGGCAGATGTTGTTCACAACTTTACATTTTAATCCTATATTTTCCGTCCAGTGCAGGTAGATTATTATTTATTGGATTCTAACGATAGGGTTTCATTGCTCTGATTTGTAATAATGTTTGTTTGTTATTTTATAGTATTTTATAAAGTAGGGCTTCGCAATAACTTCGTATCTTCACTGCAATACGTAACTACCCTCAATTGAGTGATGCAAAGCTGACGGTATATTCGCATCGTTACAATAATACATTTATTACATACATTCACAATCGAGTGAAAATTTGTTAATAAAACATCTGGATAAGGCTAATTATACCGTTAAAGCGATGTAAACAGCCGGCAACACAAGCAAAACACGGATACATAATAAAAATAGCTAGCTTTATATAAATAAAGCTTATATGGAGCGGAGAATTTAGGGAAAATATTGCAAAAATCAGAATGGTTACGATGTTGATCGGATGAAAAAATTACGTGAAAAGAGGTTTGATTCTTAGAAATCCAATAAATTTTATTTCTCAACTAATTTATGTGTTATTCTATAATAAAAACATGAACCTTTAACCTTTTACTTATAAATATTGATTATTACAACAGAGAGATTGAATACTTAATGCGAGTCAGATCGTATTCCGATTTGTGTAAAGATCGGGGACAAAGGTGAATCTGACGAGTCAGCCATTTTGTTTGTATGCAAATCACAACTGACAAAGGTGAAATTATAATAAACACTGAAAGGAAGTTATACAACTGAATAGTTTGATTGATTGCACTTATATATAAATATAAAACTTAAATTTAATTAAATGTAATAATGTATTACTACATTTTTAATAGTTTTCCCCTATATTACTTATGATAATATATTATTACATAGATTCATAAAAAGTTACAAAACTTAAGTAATAAAAAAGCAGAACATAACTCTCAGCGTACCAAAATCACTTCAAATCCCTAATTACTAAGTTTAGATGAAAACCATCTAAAACACATTTCTATATTGCAGGTTTTATTTTATGAAAACTCAACTAGATAAAACACAAACCTACTTAAAAGTAACTGTCAAAGACACACCCAAAGACTATGTTAAAGAGCATTTATCTAACTATCTCAAAAAAAATGGACAATAAAGGAAACATAACCTATGATAAAATTGTCATAAACGAATCATTTAAAAACGGCTCGAAAAAAGCGGCAAAAACGGTCGTATTTAAAAAAAAAACGCTATTAAACGCCACCCACTAATCACATATCGCACATTCTTCATTTCAATAAGGTACTACTAGCACGCGACCAGGTAGTAAGATTAAGGTGCGCCACCTGCCTCAATTGTTGTGACACACACATTAGCTGTCCGTCACCGTTATCGTTTTTTTTCCGCGCCAACGTAACTCTAACAACAGACAAAAGATTTAGATGAGAAATAAATAGCTCAAAAAGGTTTGATGAATGTTAATCTAGCATTCAAAAATATTTTAAGTTTGTAATAGTAAATTTTAAAATAATTGTTACTATAACTTCGATCACGCCTAAGTCGGGGCTGAATTTAAAGTCACAGAAGCCAAAAAAATAAAAAGAAGAATTAATTAGTTTAGAATGTCAAAAGTATAATAACACAAAACTCGCTCCGAGATTAGATTTAGTTATTCCCGATAACTCACGGGAATTTACCGTATGTCCCGGGCAGTTCATTGGGTTGAACGTCTAGTGCGATCACCGAGAACCTTACTTGGGCCTAAATACTCAAAGGGAGACTGGAGCCGGTAGAAATTGATGCCATGAGGTATTACACTCGGGATTATAAAATTCTACATTCTCCCAAGATGGCAATGCACAAATGCATTTTTCCACATTAAAAAAAGACACAGCTAATAACTTTTTTCTAAGTTAAACACATTTACTTTTTTGAGCAACAGGTTCCTAACCTGTGTAGTAATATTCAATTAACAAAATATATTTTACTAAGAGATGTGAATTATTTTAAAAGATACATCATCGCGCGTGGTAAATTAGCGTTGTCGGCGACGAAAAATAAATTCCGCCCAGATCGCCAATTATTTCAATTAATGAAACGTCGCGGTGACAGGAAAAGGAAGCGAGATCTAACTTTAGCCGATTGTGCACTGACTGACAGCTAGATTTGATTAATTAATCTTTGGCCCTATCCGTTGCAGGGCTGCCGGGTGCCGCTTTGAACTACCGCGTCGTCACTGACATGAGTATTGAAGGAACGTTCATATATATATAGTAGCTAATGAACGAGGAACAGGACACAAACACTGGTGCACTAACTGGAGACCATCGGGGATGAGGCCACGGGCTTACAGAACCCAACGTGAAATACTTGTACTGTGTTTCGCTGAGTGAGGATATACGGCCCGTGAATTATACCACCCAAACGGCGTTAAAAGCCGACAAAACACCCAAAACGCAGATTGTAATACGATTGTCTATCGGCGAAGGTGATTTCTTAACATTAGTGCCTTCTCTATAAGCCGCTATACAATAAAAAAATAAGTTATTCTTGGTAAAACGTTTGTTGATAGCTAACAGCTTATAAGAGGACTATAGGTGTTTCTTTAGGTAATTGTTTTAAAACCGGGACATTACAAAAAATATTTAAATAAAAAGATTAATCAAGGTCGTAGACAAACAGTTAAATCAAATCGTTGCCGGTTGAACCCTTCGGAATGAGAAAAAGTCCGAAAGCCCTGGCGGCGATAATAAATCGTGCGTGCGCTTCGGCCTCCCGGTGGATGTCACCAGCGTCGGACAGATCGGTGAATAAATGATTAAGTCGGGCGTTATAAGTCTAGACCGAAATAGTCGGCTAACGACGTAGATCCAGGTAGGTAGGCGAAGTCAGATTCGGTTCCGTTAGATCATTAAAATCTAAAGTTATTTCGAGAACACATTTCGATGTACAATGTATTGATTCGTCACGCGGATCCGTCAACTCCGTTTCATTTTTGCACATGGCAATATTTGATTTCATAGACAATAAAACATGTGGAGACACATTGAATAGTCTATGTTAATTCTAACACAAAGGAGTGTTACATATTCATGAAAAATATTAAAAACTCGCCCGATTACATCGGTCTCTCATTCATGTACTTTTATGTGTCAATAAATATGGCGTAAATACTTTTGTATACAATTTATATATTATTTTCCATTTATATTAACAAATAGCATTACAAAATCCTTTGTTATCAAACAGGATCCGTGCGTGTACCTAGATTTATTCCAAGCGCTAAGCTGCTTGTTAGCCAATATAAAACTGTATTGGGGAATATTTCCCTTAAACAAACAATGCTATGACGGCACACATGTTGGAAGGGTCGTCCTTTCATCCCGCATTATAAAATCCGGGACAACATTTCGTTATTAATAATCAAATCGGCGCCATTACTAAAAACTAACCGCCAAAGACGCACATGTGCCGATTCCGATAAGTTGGAAATATTTTTTTGTTTGCATTATGCGTCTACATCCCTGATATGGGTCTATATAAGATCTTAAATTTATAACTTAGTGGGTCTCCACTAACTTTAATCACCAAAACAATAATAAGTAAGTACCGACTAAGTATTTCACATTTGTATTCTGTGGGTCTGTGGTATTTGCAACCAGGTAAGTAATCACCATATGAATCAGCGTGGCTCTCCCTTGTGGGAGAAATATATTATCCATACCAAAAATAAGTAGAGGACCGAAAAAATCGGACATATTTTATTTAACAATTTAAATGGTTAGTATTACCACATATGTTATATTCAATTTTAATAAAACTATATATGAAATCAAAAACAATATATAAAACCTCACGACATGATAATTAAATCTTGAATAGAAAAAAACCCACAGTGATAGCTATATTTATGGTCCTACACAGACCTAGCAATAAGTCGGTCAAAATAAGGATAAAGATTTCATCAGTACAGATTAAGTAGTTTATAATTAATACTCTATTAGTTTCTATTAATTGATTACAATAAAATTTCTCTAGAAACTACAAGTATTTAATTTTCCTTGTGCATGTTATAGACAGTAAAAACCGTGTATCCCATAAAAAAGTTATAAATACAAATTTATAGAAATTAAAATCTTCAGCATGGATCCTTATTTAAAATTCGTTTACAATAAATTAAAAACTCCACAACGAAATACCGAAGGTAGGTAAATTGTACTTTGACCGATGCGCCGTACGAAAACAATTGTTTTCCTATCTGATGACAAAACTCGGTGCACTGAGGTGCAATGGCTAAAAGTAGAAAAGTATAAAAACTGAATATTATTTATAAATCAACGTGAAATTGAAGAGACATTGGTGTTCAAAATGTATGTACCCAAAACATGATAGAATCTTTAAAACGATTGCTTTCACCAACAATAGATATAAATGCATAAATTTCTTTTAATAACTTGCACGCGGAACATGCTGAAGCATATGCGGATGCACCAATTGGGCCGGCTCGTCCGAAGCTATACCACGAAATCACAAAATACTCAGCGTGAAATGGTACTTGTTCTTGAAACGGTACTTCTATGTTTCGCTAGGTGAGTGAGCATATCGGAGCCCCTTAAAGATGCCGCTTAAGGAGCGTAAAAAGCCGGCAAAACAACAAATGCGCGGACTGTGGCGCGATTGTCCATGGGCGGCGGTGTTCTTTTACCATATAGAAGACACACCTGCTCCGTCGTCCGATATACCATAAAAAAATAATTTGTTGTGCATGGAGTTTGTTTGTTTGAACGTGTTACTCTCAGGAACCGCTCATCCCATTTGTAAAATACTTTCAATGACGGATAGGCCAGTGTTCCGCAAAGTTTACCTTGATTGTTATTTGGTACGTATTTTTCCGAGAAAAATAAAATTGTCTTATAAAGTTATAAAAAATAAGAACCTAAGAATAAGAAAAATATACACATATAACCTCTTCTTTTGTTTTTGTACTTAACAAATATTGATTCATAATTACATAAAATGTTGCTTTGTTTATGTTGTATCTTTAAAAATTTACCTTTTCCTAGATGTACCTTGAACCCTAAAAATTTACGAAACACTGGGATAGTCCATATAACGAGATTATAAGTTATATTAAATATTGAAAAAAATTAGGAAACCTTACTAAACGTCAATAATGTAGGCCAAAGTGTAAAAATTAAAAAGGGATTTTGCGTGAGTGATAATATTACTTCCGATGTTTAAAAATCCGAGTAAGGCCAGGGTGAGCTACTGGGTTTTTTATATAACGAACAACGGAGCAGTTCTCATTACAAATCACCGCCGCCCATTAGACCTAACGCACAGCAAACGCGCTGCGGTTGTGTTTCCCGCTTATTACGGCAATATAAATAAATAATAAGTTTTACTTGAAATCATATACAAAAATCAAATCAAAATTTATTTTATTTATCATGATCAATTTACAACTATTGAAGTCAAAAAAAATTACATATAGATAATTAAGTTCACACCGTTTCCACAGAAAATGCAATAGAAACGGCAACAAGCTGCATATAATATAATAATTTATGATTTCGTTATATAAATCTATTATCACAGGTTTAGGTTTACTTCTAGTCTAATGTTTAAACGAATTAATTAATTAATGTCATATTTAATTTTATTGATAGTAAAGCTTTCCTTACCCTTCCTAACCTAATGGTTGATGAAATTCTGAGGTTAATATTAGTAACTTAGCATTGACGTTCGCTACAATAATATACAATAGCGTACTCATATATATAAGATTAGTTCTATAAGGTCGGTACTTGTCGGTAATTCCTCTCAAATGACCGGCGAATGCTTCAGCATTCCCGTGACTAGAAGCGGAAACATCGGACTCACCATTGGGTCGTCTTCTACGCCGTCAGAGTCGCGGTCGGCGTCTGCCATGGCATACGCCGGGACCGGCTCACGGTTCTTCACCCGAATCTTGGCGGCTTAGTAAACAGGGAAACAACAAAGGAACGGCCGCAGCACGTGTCCACTGGCTCACTCACGGAACATACGAGGTACGGGCGCGTGTGTATCGTCTGCGCGCACGGTTAGCAGTGAGCCGGCTGAATGCCCCTCTGCGCAGGCCCCGCCCATAGGCGTTTGCGTCACGGCGAATCAAACGCTCCTATCAAATTGATTCAGCGCTCCGCCTCTGGATTCTTTTTATCCAACTCCTAATCGAGATAGCTTGACATTTAATTGTTTTGTTAATGTGATGCTGGGATGAAGTAATCTTTACATTGCAATGTTGCTTTCTATGTGTACAGATTGTTAAATTACTTCATTCATATCTATGCATATATTGGAATGCTCAACGTGAAACTGTACTGTGTTTCGCTGAGTGAGTGAGGATATCGGAGGATCTTAAAGGTACCGCTTAAGTGGCGAAAAAAGCCGGCAACACAACCAATGCGCGGACTCTGGCGCGGTAGTCCACGGGCGGCGGGCTTCTCTTACCATATAGGAGACCCACCAGCTCCGTTGGCCGCTATAATATAAAAAAATATGTCGATTATGTGTATATGCGGTAAATATGTAAATAAACTGTGAAATTTGCTGCCGCCGACTTTTAAAGGCGACTTTACAACTTTTACTCTAGACTCAGTTAAGGTAGCGTTCTACCAACACCATCGCCCGTTTGTCTTCTTGTGGAATCATTGGCAAACGAGCAGAAGTCTCACTTAGGATAGCGGTTCTCTGTCCATGGACATCTCACCCCTTGTTGAGCCACGGGACGTTGCCGGCCTTTTAGAGATCTAGATAAGCTCTTACTGTATTTTACAAAAATGGGAAAGCCAGTTGATTTTTCGGGTTAATATATTGCCTATGTTATTCACATGTAACGTAATTTTCTATTAATGAGAGAATTTTCAACACAGCTTCATTACATCTAGAGATTGCCCTCTACAACGGTATAAACATACTTTGCGTATTTATACCTAATATGTTTATACCACATGCCGGCAACACAACCAATGCGTGCACTGGGGCGCGGTTGTCTATGGGCGGCAGTGTTCTTTGACCTATACCATAAAAAATCTTAATTTTTTGAAATTCTTATTTAGAGAAGCCAGAGTTCACTGGATCTATTTACTTGAAACGTTCGTTCATCTTCACACATGTTATTCATCATCATCATCATCATTTCAGCCGTAAGACGTCTACTGCTGGAAATAGGCCTCTTCCTTGGACTGAATGTTCCACGAATACCTGTCGGAGGCGACAGGTATTCGTGGAACATACAGGTTATTATTATGTGTATACTTACATTATTTCAGTTAATTCGAAGAACCCAATGTAAAAATAATACTATTGCAAAATAATTTGATCTAAGTACTAGTAATGTGTTACAATTATTGGTTGAAGGCAGTTAAACCACAATATCAGTGGCCGTTTAAAAAAGCCGGTTGAGCAGAGTAAAAAGCTGGCAACACAAGCAATGCCCGGATTGTGGCGCGGTTATCCATGGGTGGCGGTGTTCTCTTACCATATAGGGAGACCCATCTGCTCGGTTGTTCGCTATACCATTAAAAAAAGAACTTAGGGCCTAGTTTCCATACTTTACCATTTCATTTAATCTTGAGATACTGAACTACTTGCTAAACCCAGAAAACTTTGCTTACCTATAAGTTAAGTTACCTATAATATAAAAGGCGATATTAAAAATATAAATTGTTGACAGAAGGGTGGCAATATAGGGTTGTGTGTAATTTACAATGCTGAAGAAAAGCACATTACATAAAAAATAAATATGTATCGCACAGGATCGTAATAGGTGGGCGTCCTTGGGGGAGGCCTATGACCAGCAGTGGACTTGATAGGCTAATGATGATGATGATGTATGTTACATAAGAGTGGGTCCCTTAATGTGTAACGATATGAAGAATAAATGTTGATTGATTCTTTGTCCTTTTTGAGGACCTTTTATTTTCTTTTTCTATATAAGATTTATTATAATTGATCTATCTATTATAAATACACAAAAAATCTGTAGTCCTGGTATATTTACTCACTCTGTGTATTTCAAGATATATCAAAAACTGAGACCGGATTTGCCCTAGTAGGTACAGAGAAATGACATTAGATGTTAGAAATTTGATTGCTTGACATAAGCTTGCACAGAGTACCTAGATATTTATTTTATATGCAAATGTTGGCAAACCAGCAGGAGGCGCACCTAGACTAACCGGTCCTTCGCCCATGGACATCCCTAGTCCGCTGATTCTTTGCCGGCTATGTACGCATTTTTCTTGAAGACTCCAAGTCTTAGTGGTTTATAATATATCAACAATTTTGATCGCTAATCTGTAGTCTTTATGATTAATAGTTTAAATTACTCTATTATATGTTTGCCTATCCTTAATTAATACAATATTAAGTCCACAACACATAAGTGTAGGTAGATAGGCTCAGACAGCAACAATTAATACAACAGGCAGATCAATCGCTTGTCGAACTGCACTCTGAACCAGTTTTCTTATACTTCAAGCCATAGACTATAAATCTCTGGGATAATAGAGTTTTAATCTTTATATAGTAAATATCAATTGTCAGTAACACTCCATAGACAATAAAGTATATATATATACCTACGATTGAACTTTAGGTTCTGTTACATATCACAATTATTTTCTAAAGTTTGAAATTTTTCGGGTTTACAACAAAAATCGGTTTAGTTAATACATATCGAATTTTGTGTCGTTTTTTGACTATTCTGAGGTAACTAAAAAACTTATATTGATATAATATATTTTTTAATGTGTTTGTTTGAATTCATTTTACATATTTAAATTGTATATTATTATTTACCTACCAGCGTAAAATAAGTAGTACTTGTACAGTGTTTTGCTGAGTTTTTTAAAATAAAAATCGACAAGCTAAAGAATACGATCTTGCGCCCATGGACATCCTCAGAACGTTTACGGCCGTGGATGCTTTGCCGGCGTTTTAGGGACAAATCTGAGGTACCGGAAGCATATTGAGTTATACCGCTTAAATCCGGCAACACAACCAAACCATGGTTTGTTGCATGGTGCCTTATAGGCACTGCCTACTCCGTTACACGCTATACGATAAATAATAAGACCCTCAAATCGTACTCCTTTAATTATTTAAATTTATTATATTTATTTTGCATGCGACGTCAAACCTACTACTAAATACATCATCATCAGCCTATTCAAGTCCACTTCTGGACATAGGCCTCCCTCAAAGACGCCCACCTGTTGCGATCTTGAGCGATCTGGATCCAGCGGTTGCCCGCGACCT
>DWCF01002238.1:0-25011 GCA_018230265.1 Delias oraia | reverse complement strand
AAAACTACCAATGCGCGGACTTTGGTGCGGTTGTACATGGGCGACGTTGTTCTCTTACGATATAGGAGACCCATCTGCTCCGTTATCTGTTATAGAATAAAAAAGGCAAGAAAGACAATAGAACATATTATGAAAAGTACATATATTTTTGAATCGTACTAAACGGTAAATCGGCCGTGGATAAGAGAAGAGATGTAATAACAGCTGAAGCAGAAAGAATCGTGAGTTGGTTCATATTGTAGAGAAAACAATCTTATCAGCAATAACATCTTTATCAGAGTGTAAATTGTTTGAAGAGAGAGTTTATTTTTTGATCCCGTAAGTATTCGGTGCTAATGCCGTCACAGCTTGAATTCGTTATGTAAACGCTTACTGGTCTTGTATAAGATAATACATCAATTACTAGTAGTATAAGATTGTATATTTTTTTACGAAAATCGGAAGGCAAACGAAATAGCCCGTGCTGGGCCACAGATGCGTTGCCGGCCTTTAAGGGATATGTACGATCTTTTTCTGAAGGTCTTCATTACGTCTGCCTGGAACTAATTGTACAGATTGGTGCGCGGTACATTGAGGAACGACAAACATGAGGTGATTAAGGAAACAGTAATCCCAATATCTCAGAACATTCCCTTTGATAAACTCAATAGAAGACGGGGGAAGCAATATCTCTACGCAACGACAAAAAGTAAAGCAGATGGATGGCTAAGCCGTGGGAGAGCCATGATGAATCATATGCGGACGTACTATTTGGGCCGGCTCGTCCAAAGTGATACCATGGGCTCATAGAAAACTCAGCGTGAAACGGCGGTAAAAACCGGCAACACAACTTACCCGCAGACTGTGTCGCGGTTGTCCATGGGGGAGATGTTCTCTTACCGTATAGGAGACCCACCTGCTCCTATGTCCGCTACAGAATAAAGAAAAGCTGATTGGAAAGGAAAAACTACTCCTCAGTGCCTTAAAAAGGGACTGTTTTGATAGTTCATGCCATTGCATGAATGCACTGATCATCATTTAAGCATACCTATATGATTTTTTTATTGAATTGAGTTTGAAATGTGATAAATTGTCCATAATTCGGAATTTACTTCTATCACAAGCGTTACAAATGAATTTCTCAAACGTAACGTATACAGGTAACAATGAATATACATATTCAAATGTTGTCGGCACAATATCACTCAAGAGGTTTAATACAATAGAAATGTCCTATGGGGATCATCATTCCTCTGCGAATTGCATGAAAACCTTCACGAAGTTAATGAATAAACTCTTTTGTAATCGTGCAAAAAAAAAAAAAAGTTAGATGACAGTGGCACGCAATAATTGAAATAAATACATGTTTCGCCAATTGTTTATGTAAATACAAGATTAATAACCAAGCCTGAACGCTTAGGGCATTTGACTTATGCATTTATTTAAATTGTGAATAGACTGAGAAAGAATTTATTTAAATGCTGACGTGTATAAAGGTTTCCGTTTGTGTGGGTATTATTTTCAAGTTTGAATTTTCATATTTTTATTTATATATTACTAGCTGACTGAAAAAGCCTCGAAAATATATATAGAATCATTTAGTTTAACATTGAGCTGTTAGTACGATCTTTATTGATTTAACTACGAATAAAACATAGTTTTCCTTAATTCCTAAAGGATTAAATATATTAAGGATAAATTATTATTATAATATATGAGATCTATTATTAAATCTTAACCACAATCTATTCAGTAGTTCATCTTTCAGAGAATATTAAAATCAATAATAACTTATAATTCAACTGAAAAACACAATTTTACACGATTATATGAGATTCTCATGTCGCGGTGTTTGTAAAAGACTCTGAAAAGACTCGACTGACACTTATATACTTTTGTAAACGTATTGGATAAGTCTGAGAATCATTTATTATCTATTTTTATAACTCTTAATATTAAGGACGTTCCTACGTAAAATACGCTAAAACTACAAAAAACCAATTAACTTTGTCCCTTATACCAATATATAATATTTTTTTTATATAAACATATCATGCTGGGAACACCTAGGAAATCTTATAACTTTCTCAGTCGTTTTTTAACGATAAGTACTTAAAAATACAAATTAGAATTAAGACCACATATTAACAAGGTAAGTAATTCGAGAATTATTTTTAAGAAAACTGGCAAACGAGTTCACCTATGTAGTATAAGGAGTCTTTCGCACATCAACACCTACAAACCATAATGGGATCCGAATCATTATTAAAAGGTGATGTTTTTTTGAAGGTCCTCAAGCTGTATTGGTTTGTAAATTGTGAACAAAAATTATAGCGAAGAAATCATAGACGGGATCCCAATACAATTTCTAATAGGAGATCAAGGCATTGAAATAGGACAGTGGGTGTAATGACACGGCGAGATCGTATCCAGTGAACTATTTAGAAAATTATAGCAATTTTCAAGTTTATCCAATTCGGTACAGGCGTGTACGATGAGGTAATGGCTGGCTTCCCTTGTGGGAAACGCTGTCCTTATAACACTATATTTTATTAGACATTTAATTCTCGTGACAATATTTCAAATGGAATGATGTCATGCGTTAAAAAGCCTATAATATTCTACCCACATATTTAGGTCGGTTATCTATCCTGGTTTTGCTGCGGTTCTATTTGTATTTTGTATTCATGTAAAATTGCGTATACAGAAAAAGGGCAGTACAAAATTATGGTCATATAGGTAAATGAAACAGTTGTATCGTTTGACTGTATTTACCACCAAGTGAAGTGACAGTCAGCGCCCTTCATACATTAGTCAAAATACAAGAAAAAAATATTGATTTTTTTTAATGTTACACCTTGACATGTTCTATAGAATAATAGAAAAAACTGATAATTTTTTATGGTATAGCGGGCAATGCAGCAGGCAGTTTTCCTATATGGTAAGAGGCCCGTAACAAACCGCGCAACAACTAGCGATTTTGGTTGTGTTGCCGGTTTATTTCTCCCCTTAAGTTATATAATTTCATGATGAGTATTCTGTCAGCATATGCTTTAGCATGTTTCTCCCAGACTATTTACTGTGTAGTTTTTTATGTCTAATTTTTACGTATTTCTCAGTTTCAACTATTAAGCGACGTCTTATTAAGAAATTTGTTCATAAACATAATATATTTAAAATTAAGCAGATTTTGTACAAACTATTTTTTTAAATATTTCTTTGTTACAGTACCTTTGAATTAGTGTTTATAAATCAGAAGTTTTTTTATACGTAGGCATTAAATTAGCTTAAAATCATTCCGGTTTAGGCGAAAAGGCACGGACCGGTACGAATGAACGACATTTCCGTTGTATTCGTTTCGGTGAAAAGTTTGCAAGGACATTCTGAAGGTTATACGGATGTCCCTTTTTGCGGAAATCAATACAGATTATTATGAAAAATAAATGAAATCGATTTATTTAAACGCATTTGTCCTTATAATTTTGTATGTATTTTTAATAATTAATAATAATAATCATATTTAACCACAATATAACACGTATGCGGGGTTTTTGGCTGATGTCATATTAATTTCAATAAAAATTAAATTTAAAATTAAATTCAGTGATTTCTCACTTTGAAACTAAAAATGGACAGATTTCTGTAGCACAGTCTGTCAATGTTCCCGAGGCTCAGCAGAGAGCTAGTGAATCTCTAGTTTGTTTGCTTTCCTATTTTCATAAAAACAAGCAAAGACGCATTTTGCGATTGATTTACACAGGTATAATTCAGTGAAATGAGCAAACTACAGAGATATTTCCAAACCAATTTGAGCAACTTCAAAACAGGAGCGTTCCTATCCGTAAAAATAAGGCAACGCTCCTGCATCCCAACAAGAGGTAGGGGCGTCCATGGGACCCTTTATTCTAGTTAAGCCTCCTTTCGAGGTTTTATTAAAAATAATGAAACTCTGTTGATCATTGAGGTACTGCAAGACGTAACGCTAAAGCAATGCTGAAATTGCGATTTATAAATATTATATTATTTTAGAAAAGAAAATCTGACGGTCTTTTTGTATGCGAATTTTATTAGGCACAAACTGGATCACAGAAAATCTATATCGTCTTAGGATGTCTAATGGTCCTTGTATTGTATTCGCTTCGGGTGAGTAGGTCAAAACGTAGATAAAAATTACTTCACTTAGAATGACATGTATATAGACCAAGAAAAAACGGAGTCAAACCTTGAAAGTTGAAACATGTTATTGGAACAAGTTTATAAAGTTTTTTCAATTTAAACTTTGAGTTCAACGTACTTAGAAGTACGTAAGTTCAATATAGACTGAGAGCATAGCTTTCGTGTATATTACTTTGATTGCTTTATATAATTTTAATGATATTACGTGCTCAAATCATCTCTATGGTATATTTAACAAGCCGGATGCCATCAAACATCACTTCAGGCGTACAATTAGTTTGTAATGTAACTTAGTTTTTTGACCCCGAACGAGGTACGTTACGTAATTGTTACCGAGAACCGGGAAAAACAGGGGTTACGCTCCGTGGCTCGGATGACTGGATAATTTTGACGGAATTAAAAAGTGTATGATTACATCTCTGTGTGAAGGGCTTTTTATTTTTTGTCGGTTGCAGCCCGTAGGTGTTGCGTAATCAATTGTTTACGTAGGTTTTTTTATCAATGTATTAATATGGATATAGAACATTGCCTTACTGAAGTTTACATACTTACGTGTTTACCAGATCTATGTTACACATCAAAAAAGTCTAAGCAACATAGGCAAATTTAAATTATACAATGTGTTTTCGCATTGAATCATTAGTATTTTCTTATCTTTTAATGATTTTTTGATATTAAATATCGATTGTTTTTTTTAAATTTAGTTGTTTAGAATTTTTACATGTGTGTATATAATACAATTGATTGTGATGCAGTTTAACTTTTGCTACTAGAAAGGCAACATATTATTACAGAGACCTGATTCTATTAACTATGCTAGAAATATTTTTAATTTATCTTCATCATCATCACCTTTTTTTCCTAAAAAGAAGAGCAGCGACCATAGACTAACATCTGCCATGATACTTCGTTTTATTCACTTTAAATATTTTCATCTCAAATGAAACGGGCGTGAAATAATAATTGTATTGTTTCGCTGAGTGAGTGAGGATTTGGAGGTCAAATTATAGTGCATAACCGGCATTAAATGTCTGCAACACAACTATTGTCGTATTGTGGTGTGGTTTTCTATGGGTAGCAGGGATCTCTTACAATAAGTCTACCCGTTGTGTTATATAAAATAATAAAATCATAAACGTAAAAGTCGTATTGCGTTGTTCATGGACAGCACTGATCTCATACCATAATTCTAACACTTTGTCCTATACAAAATAAGATCTCTGATTACAGGTGTTTTGTGAATCTTTTGACAGTAAATAATGAATTTACAGAAGTAGATGCCATGAGTGTGTTGTAACTTTTCATATTGAAAAATCTATCTAATTTGTATCAATCGCAAATATATTTATATATATAAATATACAAATATATATATATATATATATTTAAATACATTATATAGATATACACAAGTATACTCACACATCTATACTATAATGTTTCCTTGAAAAACATTGTATAAAAGTATAGATTTGTTAAGAATAAAATGCATGCGTTTTTGAATACAGCTATACTCGATAGTATTATTATGAAAGTTCAGATTGACATTTTGGTATCTTATCTCGAGTGTGCTATAAAAAACGTTGATACTGTGTTAGTAATCTTTTGTCATTGATGTTCATAATCTATGGAATTCATCAACATCAGCTGTAAATAAACAGTGTGATGAAATGTTGAAGGGGAAATAATTGTTTTAAGTGATACGTAGCGTACGGTCAGTGTTTGTATAGGCTTTAGAATCTTAGATAATTCCAAAGTTCTATTTTTCTATCTCAGAATGTAAGATATGGTCATCATCACAGCATCCTATGAAATTCAATTTATGCTAGTACTGTTTGTATGAGGAAAATTTGATATAAAAATATTAGTGGTTTGGCTCGTTATGGGAGCGTTCAAGTACGTAACGTAAATTTTGAAGATTTTTGAATCGTCCCTTTCCTAATCGCAACACGAAAAATGCCAAGATATTCCAAATATTTTATTTAAAAAAATAGTAACGATACTACCTTATACACGCTATAATACAACGTCTTCCATCCTTAACAAATCAAAACGTTGTACAAAACACTACCCCTTCTTTCAAATTGTGTTATTTAATACTTCGATGTTATCGGCCTCGTTTAGATATATATACTTTGTGAGCCTTTGGTATATCACTCAGCAAAACAGTTTACCGGTGGGAGAGCCATGCCGAAGCATATGCTGACGCACTCATTGGATCGGCCCTTCCGAAGTACCACGGGCTCACAGAATACTCAGCGTCAAATGGAAAGTTGTTGGACTTACAAAAAGTATTTCGCTGAGTGAGTGAAGGTATTGGAAGACCTTAAAATGCCGCTTCATCATCATCATCATCAGCCCATCTAAATCCACTGCTGGACATAGTAAATGCCGCTTATGTGGCGTAAAAAGCCGGATACAACCAATGCGCAGACTGTGGCGTGATTGGCCATGGACGGTGGTGTTCTCTTACCATATAGGAGACCCCGTGCTCCATTTTCCGCTATACCATAAAAACCCGTATAAGTATTCTTTGAAACTGGTATTTTTGAACCTTTGATATTATCATCGATGGGTTTCGGTGTGGCTTTAATGTTTAATAAATTATGTTATGTTAAACACAGCATACAAACTTAAATCTGGCTGAAAACTTAACCTTTTTTGACGTTTCAGATCTGAGCAAGTTCAAGAATTAACTTTAGTTTTTAAGACATTGTAGCTTTGTGATTCTATATGAAAATAGCGACGAAGTAGAGGAGGCCGCGGGCAAAAGCTATATTAATAAAAAAGCCAGTCGTGATCGTCACCGTGCTTAATTTCTGTCTGCCACGTAAGCCACTGAGTTAATTTGGTTTTCCAGTTTTTTTGTCCATCTAACAATCGAACCAACAGTTTTTGTATTGTTTTTTGTTGGATTCTGATTTTTTACACTTGTATAGACCGAAGGGACAGTCTCTATTCAATGACAACGAAATTGAAATTTTAAATGAAGATGCACCTCGTTACGCTAGTAATACAAAAAAAATAGTTTTATTAGCTGACATAGCTTATAAAATAATTATTTTTTATGGAAACGGTGGCAAACGATCAGGAGGCTCATCTAGGATAAGCTGTCCTCCACCCATGGACACAACTAGCCGCTGAGGAGCCGCCGATGCGTTGACGGCTCTTTTTTTTGAAGGTTCCATGTCGTAAGGTTTGAAAATACCTCTGCTGGCAGTTGATTCCACAGAGTGGTGGTGTGCGGCACAAAATATCTTAAAAACGCTCAGATGTGGAAAAAACCTTAATTGGTTATGGATATCTCGTCTTTTTATTTCACACTAAGGGACTGAGTGACGTCGCTCTACCCGGTACCCCACCTACATACAGATTCAGATTACGAGACATTTTTATTATATTTCGGCAACTTGACACAATATCATTATAAATCACAGCCTGTGTGTTTTTCTGCTGTGAGACCTATATTATTGTAAAGTTTGATTAAAATCCGTTCAGTAGTTTTTGCGTGAAAGCTTAACAAACATCCATACATACAAACTTTCACCTTACAATATTAGTGGGTTAAGGACCTTATAGCATAAGTTACAGAAGTTAAAGATACTCTATCAGGTTTAATTTTTTGAGCCATATGCTAACAAACTTTTGTACGGTATTATTAGAGAATTGAGATACTAAAAACTCTTCTATATTGGAGTATGAGCCATATATGTTACTGCAAAAACTTGAACTGCAGTAAACCCTAAGATATTCCAGTAAAACCATTTCCTAATGGTAAATATCCCAAAAGGTTTACGATTCGAACTTTTGCCATCATTCCGTTGGTAAATCTTAGTATTTACTTTAATGGCACAGTAAATGTTAAAAAACAAAAGATGTCATAACGTCCTCAGCGCATCGACTTCTACTTGTGGGTATAATGCCGCCCTCGCTACCCGCGTACCGCTCCGCCACTCCGCTCGCCGGAGGTTATGTTAGGTTGGTACTTATTACTATTATATGATACCTTCATAATATGTATCTGTTTTGTCTTATAGTTCATTGAAGTAAATAATTAAGAACAACTCATTGTTTTATTCCTAAAAACAAAATCTACCAGCTGACAGTGGTAAAACCTCGCATATACTGAAGTTGAATGGTATAAAAATCGTATTTTCAGATATACTTATATTTATCAACTCGTGTCAGTAAATCCTAAGACTTACACCTAAATTTTAAGATTTACTGTAATTCGAGCGTTTACAGTAACTTATACATATATAAATTTATTTAATCATAATTTTTACTGGTAATTTTTTGAAGAAACATATATATTTTACCTTTAAATATGTTATTTATTTTATGAACCCAACCAGGACATCTCTATATATTCTTTATATGCTTGCCTGATAGAATAATATACTAATAAATGTATATTATATCTTTGGTCTACATATTTTTATGCCTTTAAAACTGTCTATAAAAAGAGATTTCAAAGATCATGTTGCGTATAAGATATCAATTCGCCTTCCGGAGTCTCAAGGCTTTTCTGTGGTTTCACAGTTCTTTGAAAACTTACCAAAAAGTCACATATATTTTACCTTAAGAAATGGACTTATTTATTATTCATATTTAAATTTTGGTTGACTAAAATTTGCATAATTTTGAAGATATAATTGCAAAATTTGTATGACTTTCAAGCTTAATAGAATTGCTTAAAAAATTAGTAAAAAATTGAAAATTCAGAGCTTTTAGGGATTCTAAATAAACCCATGTGTTCTGTATATTATATAAAAGCACTTAGGAAATTTCTTAGCTAAATTTGTTTACTAGGAAATTAAAACAAAGTAACAGTTATAAACGATGGACCAAGGTTTTTTTAATATAAGCATACACTGTGCCTTCTAAAGCACGAGTTGTATTTTGTTACAGAATATCACCTGTTTACATTTCTTATGTGGATTATCTGGTTACTCTGTATTTTTTAGTCTTAAATAAATGAAAATCAAGGCAGGCTACACTGTCTATGTTTTTGTTATGCATCTTTGATGTGCATAATGTTGTCTATGAACGTGTCTGTGACGGATGTCAAATAAAAATAGCGTTAATTCTAGTTTCTCTTTGCATTTACGAGCCTTCATTATATAATTTAATATGACAACTGTGTAAATAATATTTGTTTTTGTTTACATAATACAGTGAACGGAGCAAGTGGGTCTCCTATATGGTAAGAGATTATCGACGCCCATGGATAACTGCGATACTGTTCTCGCATTAGTTGTGTTCCCAGTTTTTGATGTCGTTTAAGCGGGCTTCTTAAGGGCCTCCGATATCCTTATTCATTCACTACACTAGAAGTACCGTTTTAAGTACAGCTACTATTTCACGCTGTGTATTCTGTTAGTCCGTGGTATCACTTCGGACGAGCCGGCGGCAATTAATGCGTCAGTATATGTTTCAGCATGCCTATCCCACGGTTACAAAAATCTCTGCAGAGCATTTATTGTTTTCATTTCGTCATCCATACAAAGATTATTAAAAAAAAACGAAGAAAAAACGCATCAAAAAGGATTTCTTCGTTAAAGTTGCCTTAGGAACACATTAAACCTCTTTGGATCGGAGACAAAAAGGAAATATAGTTTATGGTTTTTTAAGTCATATTACGTTACATTTAAGTCATGTGATTATAATAGTCACGGTACGTGATCAATCATTTCTATGAACAATCATACACCTGTGGGGTTATTATGACATCATTTTTTATTTATAACAATTATCTACATAATAACGTAATGTTGTTCTGTTCTGTAGCAGAGATTTATATAAAGCCATTAACCGTGCTTCGGTAGACAAAGATGATTTTTATAAGCTCTATGATAGACGGACTTAAATGGAAAAAATAGGAGAAGGGAAATTATTATACATGTATATTTTATCTCACTCTTTGACGTGGCGTGTTGGGGAGATGTTGATTCCTGCAACATCTTCTATCGTCTTTATTACGGGGAATAATGTAGTTTGGATTACTACCTGCAGTTGAGTTTCATCATCAAACATCGAGGCAGGAAACAGTTTCATACGTATCACCGACGTTAGTCGTTCCACAACTATTAAAGCATTTTGTGCCGTGACTAGCACTCTATTGAATTAGTTGCCTGCAGTGGTATAAATAATATACTTATATAATAGTATATATAAGACTTGGGGACCTTCAAAGAAAAAAATGATACCCACCCCAAGTTATATAAAAAAGAATAAAATTTAATATATCTGAATATGAAAATCTATAAATGATATGAGTAAATATTTTGTAATTTTAAATAACAAATATTTTATGGATGCATTCGTTATGCAGCCTGTATCAAAGACAGAATTATAGACTCACATGAAGCTTGACAGACTTAAGAAATTAAAGATAATTATCTGTATCATCTCTTTTATATGGGAACGATCGCAAACAAGCAGGAGGCTCACTTAGGATAAGTGGTCCTCCGCACATGGACACCCCTAGCCATAGCAGAGCCGCGAGTGTGTTGTCGGCATAATCCTGACTTTGTTCTGTCTTTTATGTAGATGAAAACTCAATGGATGCAGTGATTGTTCTCTATCACATATATTTCAAGATATTGAAATATTTTATATGGGTAACCATTTTGAGGAAAAAATAAAAATAAAACAATACATTTTCAGTTTCAGCGTACATGCGGGTTGTATGCGGTTGGGTGTCGCAGTTTTAATCCGCCACGTTCAAGGCTTCACCAGTAACTTATTAACCGTCACCGGATATCCGGGAAATTACCATATTGCGTTGTACGCTTGGGCGGCGGCTTTCCATTCATTTCATCTACAATTGTTTTGTATTTTTCAACTAATCATAGGTATGGAAGCTCAATTATAATACTATTTCTATTTAGAACGGAGTCAAACCTGAAACAATCAGCTTACAACACCGCTCGACCCTGTCTGTTGTCTGTCAAAGTAGACATATGTTTGTCATACATTGATTACATATGTTATAAGTTTAGCACATAGCGACGGCGAATTTTCATTCGATTTTATCGCCAACTACACGTGTTACTAATCCCGGAGCCGTAAAGAGAAGGTTAATGAGTTTCGTTGGATTGCGACAGGTTTAATAGTCAGACATATTTGGTAAAAACGGTCCAGGATACATTGAAATAACGCTGAACAGGCTAAAATATATTAAAAAGATATATATTATTTTATTTTTAAATTACCAAATAACATGAAGCTCGAGGTATCAGGTTCGAATCCTTGTCCATATAATTAAAAATTAATTTATAATTTATTCAGTATCTGGAAGGGCTTGACAGTGGTGAGTGTCTTAATACTGTCGCAAGCGTGGGAGAGCCATGCTGTAGTATATGCTGACGCATTAATAGAATTTTTAGGACATTATATCAGAGTAAAGCAATACATGTTTCACTGAGTAAGTGAGGATATCAGAACCCTTTGAATTTAAGCCGCTTAAGCATCGTAAATTCAAGACAGATTCTTATCAGATAATTCAGAAGTAACACAACCAGACCGCGGATTGTCCCTTACCATAGAGCAATCCCGATTACTCCGTGTCCCGGGATACGATAAAAGTATGGGAATGTGTTGTACAATGTCATTCATGAGCTTCCTACAGCTCGCCAAGTTTGTTATTACGGAATTTTTGTTTATTTCAACCAAAAAGGATTTATTTAAAATCGGTGGATAGCTATGAAAAAGTATTTATATAATTATACTTTACATTGGTAAAATATAATTATATAATTTTTAAATTATATAATTGTATCAATGTTACAGATAAAAGTATAAAAAAAGTATAAAATAATTCTAAAATTACAAAATACAAAATGTATTTTTGTATTGGCAGTTATTGCTTTGTAATTGAGTGCATTATAAATTCTAATATGTTATAGTCTGATTTAAATAAGAGAAAGACGATATAAAATAGTAATATTAATAAATGTCTCTTAGATTATTTACAATAGTCAGGTTTAAGTGCTCACACAAGCATTGGCGCATAAAATGTATTAAACAATTGAAACAACTAAGTATCGCTTTATAAGAAGCCAACAATACGTTAATATTGATTTTCTATATAAATTCGCATTTTAAATAAAGTAATTTAGTAATTTTAATCAAATGTAGAGATTTAAAAATACTTTAGCTTCTTCATAAAAATATTTTTATATTATTTTTTTCCGTTCAAAACTATTTATTAATTTTAAAAGCAGCCTTGTATTCAGATCAAAGCATTTTTATATTTATACGTTATATTATTGAAAATGTATTGTTTTTTGAAAACTAAAATAACAATTGATTTTATTTAATGGAATCTTCTTACATTTGAAAAAAATTCCATCATTGTCAGCTTGGAAGGTTAATTCAATATTTATTTAATTTTTTATCATGCCACATCTAACAAGCATCTGGCGACAACAGTTGAATTGGTTTATTCTCTTATATATTTAACACATAGGTATGAGATTTGAGACAATTTCTGAAGTTACATAAGTATGACAAATTACAAAAACATACAACAAGTTTTATTTGAAATTGAAAGAGTTTGTCATACATATAAGATATAACACATATTTAATATATTAACACATATTTTAGATTGATTTCATGATTTATTTTTTTTTATAAAGAATCACTTAGAGCAGTAACCTATTTCAGCCACGGATCCCTATCATTTTAAGGACAGTATCTCGGATCTCTTAGTAAAATAAATAGCAAAAAACTCAGATAAGGTATTTATTTTAGATTTTAATAGTATTTGTATGGTCCAAAGTTGACACTGTGGACCCGGGAGTGTAAGAGATTATTATAATTATTCAATTTATCAATCAGCTGTTGTTTTGTAAGTTGGAATATCTGAGTTTATAATTCTAAGCCTAAGAAATTTCAAACAATTTAAAAGAAAGTAGATCTTTGTTTGATAAATATCTAGATTGAAGTAAGTGCTTGTTTTGTAAACAATAGTTTCAATAGTAGTATATCTTATCTACCAGTTGTAAATACATGGCTTAAGACTTAAGTGTACTTGAATAACCCAATTTTTTATCGATATGTAACGATTTAAAAATTATATTATATGGTACTTGATAATACAAATTCTTTTAAATGTACACATTTTTTCAAAACTTATTAGAAAATAAATGCAATTTTAAAAAATAATTGAAATCATATATATTATTATTTTTTCATCTGCTTTGTTGAGTAATTTAGAGAAAAATATAACTTACCCCAATTAGTTTATAAATCGCAACGATTAACACACAGCACAAGTACTTGATAAATAAGTTATATTGTTATTTTATTTTAAAAATACAAATAATGTTAATTATCTGCAGCCTCGACTGCCGCGCGTTTTTGATGCCGTTGCAACTTTGATTGTGCTATTTTGAACAAGCCGCGAACTTGTAACTTTTAGCGGGAAACGAGTGCAATGACGTTTCACGTAAGAGTGGCGCTCTCCGATTGTTTGACAGTGACTAGCGACATCTGTTACAACTCATAGCTCGGTTATGTCAAATATTTAGCGCCATCTAGGAGCAAGTAGGAATAACTTTAAATACAATTTAGCTATAATTTTAGCCGTGGAAGAGGCTTACTGAAGCATATGCCGACGCACCAATTTGACCGGCTCGTCCGAAATAACACGGGCACACAGAAACATTACAGCGTGAAACTGTACTTCTAGTCTGTTTCACTGCGTGAAGATATCGGAGACCCGTAAAAATGCCATTTCAGCGTTTAAGGCGTAAATTTCCGGCTACACTATCAACGCACGGACTGTGGCATGGTTGTCCATGGGCGGTAGTGTTCTCTTATATAGGAGACCCGCCTGCTCCGTTATGCGCTGCACCATAAACAAATTGAATTATACTACTTATTGTTAATTCCAAGGAATAACTTTTAATATAAACTGGCTTAGCTATTTTAGTTCGTAGCTATACCAAGGTTATCTGCGAGAAAAAAATACGATATGATATATATAATATTTATTTTCTACACAGCGAACAAAAGTGCATACAGTTTATCTGTATCGAAGTCTCGTTTCAAACATCCACTTTGATAATTTCTTAACAGCTACAATGCCAAAGTTCAAAGCAATCTAATATCAAATTTTAATACATAAATATTACTGTATTTAATACTATTCCTAGTTATGTATAAAAAAATATTAAACTATCAAAGCAATAATCACACCATGAAACAGAGAAAAAATGAGACAGTACTATTTATTATTATAAAACTCCAAAGTATGAATATAATTTGGATTTCAATCAAACCGTAAATATTTTAGGTTTTAATAATAAAGACGTAAATATTTTAACTATTAATAATATTGAGAAGATAATAAATTTAGCATTTTATTAATAAAAATATTTACACCTTTATTGAAAACAACATTCTATTATAAGCGAATACTTTAACTTAATCAAGGTCACTTATTCAACTTTCTTATTGGATTTACCATTCAATCAGATATATTTAATAAAAACATTATAAACCTAATTGCATAGTCTATATTTAGTGAATGTCTTAGTCTCCAAGGTCACACCTGGTAGGGGCGGATTTCTCTTTTTTTGGTGTTTCTTTAACATCTGTAACAAATCATGTTAAGTATATACAAAAAATATTTAAAACATATTTAATTTAATTTTTTTCACTTCGTCTTCAATAAAAAGCTGGGTTATATGCTTACCTTTGTTGATTGCTCTTGTTGGAAGCTTAATACCTGGTTTTAGCACCATGTTGCCATCCTGAAATCATTATTAATAATTCTTATAAGGTTATATATATATAAAATTATATTTAATTAATGACTATAATATATTGTGTAAATGAATTAAAACGTTAATTATATTTTTGAAAAAAAAATTACTCCAGAAGATACATTTAATGGTCTTTATATCTTGTATTCTTATCCGTGTGGTTACCGGATCAGAATAGTACCACTCCCAGTCTTCCTAATGGGATGTCGTAAGAGGCGACTGAAGAACACTTCACCGGGGGGTGGGCAGCAGCGCCCTTTCGAATACAGCAGATGTTTTGCGATCACCAACCCGTCTGCCAAGCGTGGTGATTAAGGCAAATAACCCCCCTATGACCAAGCGTCTTTAGGGGAGGCCTATGTCCAGCAGTGTACTTGAATGGGCTGATGATGATGATATCTTGTACACAATAATATTTAAAATATTTTCGAATGACAATATGAGACAATATGATTGACAATTAAAGTAGAACTATATTTACAAGATTTTTATTATATATATATTTTTTCTATTTTAAGTATGTACAACTTAAAACTTGTTCAATAATTTATTGTACAGCGGGCAACCGGTTTAGCGGTATAATTTAAAATTCCTCCGATAACCTCACTCAGCGAAACGGTACAAGTATTGTTTTCACGCTGTGTATTCTGTGCGCCGTAGTATCACTTCGCTCAAGGAGGCCTAAATAGTGGTTCAGCATGGTTCTCTCACGGGACAGTGTTAATGCATTCGCCCGCCCATTTTCAAGCCCAAAGATCGAATAAACTATACATTTTTATTCGGACTGGGGATTGTAGCCTCGAATACCGAAGTATTTAGCCATAAGAATCTCAAAATATAAATCTTGTATATAGTAAGTACAATATTTGTTCTATAAATGTGGCTATACCTTCATTTCAAGTAATCCCTGTTTTGCCATCGCCTCCACATCAGATTTGGTCATGACAATTTTCTGCACCTTCACAAATTTCTTGCCAATTTGCATCTCACACAATTCTCCTTGCGCTGAAAAGTTATAACAATTATGAATGTGACCTATAATAATTTTATAATACTTAAAAACACTGCTAAATCAAAGAAAATTTTCCAAAATAGTTTACTTCTCATTTCTTTCTATATTTGAAAAATATTATTTATGTTTATGACATTGTATTAAATAATTATTAGGCATTTAAATTTGAGAAAACATTTCACTCAAATATCTCATGTTTTTGTCCAAACTTTGTATTTGTTGAATATATTATTTCTAACTCATCTCTGTACATGAAGAAACACCAATTAGCTTACAACAAAATTTACGTAACTGTTGATATTAATTTCTTTATCGAGAAAGATTTTTTTTATATAGATTTTTTTTTGGAAATTATCATTAACTCACGTCGTGCATTCACCGGTAGTGGCATCGGCTTAACACCTGGTGGCAACGCTTTAATTGGAACCTAAAAAACGCATTTACATCTGAATCATTAAATTACGAATAAATACTAAAATATAGGAGACAGTCAGTGGTCGAAGGATAAATATTTCGGGTTGTATATATTTTTCAATATTAAATCCCAAAAAAAAATATATATATATATATATAAATACGTCTAAACTATTTCGGGGTATGAAAGCTATACGTTAACTGATACTCAAATCTCGCTGATATGCACAAAAAATTTCATAACATTCGTCGAGCCGTTTTGGAGGTGGATGGTAATTAACATACATATATGTATAGAGGTAAACAGAGCTGCTGGGTGTCCTATACGGTAAGAGAACCAACCGCGACATAGTCCGCGTATTAGTTGTGTTGCCGACTTTTTACACCACTGAAGCAGCATTTTAAGGGCCTCCGACAACCTCACTCACTCAGCAAAACGCATAATATTGATTTTTTTAATATTAGATTATATATAAGATATAACCTATTGCAATGCCTAATTTTTTGTTCTATATTTTATTTGATTAAGGTAATAAAGAAAACTTTTGTAGCAGTTGTAAACGTTTGAAATAGCATACCTTCTTTAAGGTTTGACCGGTGGGCGACAGAATGATATCACTCGACTTCTGCCCAGCATTCGGTGGTTTGAAGCCATCAGAATCTAATTTTGTTATTGTCTGTAAACAATGGAATAATATTTCAAATCGCGTATTCAAAATGGTGATGTAACACTTAAATATACATCACAAGAATTAATCATCTTCGAACTTTCAAATTGCTATATTATATATAAGGATCCTTAACTTTTTTGAAAATATAACATAGCCTTTAGTAACCGGAAATAGTGTAGCTGTCCAACGGTGAAAGAATTTTTCAAATCCGTCCAGTCATTGTGGAGCTTATTTCCGTCAAACAAGCAATCATATCTTTCCTCTTTATAAGATTACTGGCTGAGCCCGGTAAACGTTGTTTTGCCACATATATTATCAAGGACATCCCTATTAACAAACAAGGATTGATCGTTGAAGGGTAAAATTTCATGATTGTATGTATTTTTCAATGCTGTATTATAAAAAACTAAAAATAAAATTTTTGGGCTTTACTTAACATTTAGCAGGACGAAAAATAGCCATCCGATTGTCAGATCTATTCAATATGTACAAATTTCATGAGAACCGGTCAAGCTGTTTTGGAGGAATTTTTTTTTTTCGGAAGGGCCTTCTGCTGCCGACCATACAGCCAGCACAGCTTCAAACACCGCGACACGTGAATTTTATATATTAGATGTATAAATTACCGTCGGTGAAGAAGAACTTTCCATTTTTTTTCCATTATTCGACTTTTCCTCAGCATCTTTGGAACCGTCATAGCAGGTGTTGTCGTCTTTTTTAATCTTTTCAGGTCTGAAACGAAATACTCAGTATAATAATACTAATCCAGAAAACGATTTTTATTGTATAGAGGGCAACGGAGCAGGCGGGGTTTTGCTATGATAAGAGATAACCACCGCCCATGGACAACCGCGTTTGGGTCGTATTTCCGCCTTTTTACGTCGCTTTAACGGTATATTATTCAAGAGTCTCCGATTTTTCACTTACTCAGCGTACATGTATTGTTCACGCTGGTATACTGTGAGTCCGTGGTATCAAAGAGAGCGAACTGGCCCAATTATTGCGTCAACATATCTCCCCTTTACTATCAATTTCTAAGAAAACTATGAATATTTTAAGAAGTTTTCTCATAAAGCAGTATTTTAAAACCTGTGGTCCGCGGACCTCCTTCCACGTATGCATAGGAGTCTGCGGAATCTGGACCATACATAAATACTGATTTTAACTAAAATAAATATCTAATCTGATTTATTATATTTACAAGTATCCGTGCAAAATGTCTTTAAATTCCTAGGGGTCCATGGATGGAATAGGTTGGCAATCATTTAAACTAGCCAATAGCTTATTAATAGACCGACAATTGTAATTTTGGATATAAAAAAAATTAAACGCTATTCCTTTCATGTTGGTCCTTCTCGTAGAGGTATATCTTCCGAACCAACGGTAGCTTTACTAGTGATTGTACCTAAATCGATTCGCAAACCTGCCTACAGGGCCTATTTGAACAAATGCAATTGAATTTGGTTCGGTACTAAATTTTAATAAATATTTTTCAAAATGGCTACAAACACTTCTTTGTACGCCGCATCTTTTCGGGGTCGACCGCGTTTTCTGGGCGTTAGGGTGACACCGGGCGTCGATGCAGGTGAAGCTGTAGGCTGGAGCTTCGGTTTTACAATGTGGCGTCGCTTCGACTTCATCTGTTCATATTAAAAACAATTTCTATGGTGATATATGAATTATTCAGAGCAGCTGGTAGGATGAAATAAAACATGTTGCCGATCCAAAGTGGTGGCAATTATCATAGGATAGATAGAAGTGAATATCACTGGAGAAGGCCTTAATCCAACCTGGGGACCTTGCTAATAACTTAACAATATAGCAGAATCAATTCATTTTTATTTTATTATATGTATTTTATATAATACTCAGAATACTCAGCGTTAAACAGTACTTGTACTGTGTTTCGCAGAGTGAGGATATCGGAGGCCCTTAAATATGCCGCTTAAGTGGCATAAAAAAATCGGCAACACAACTAATGCGCGGACTGTGGTACGGTAGTGCAAGGGCGGCGGTGTTCTCTTACCATATATATACCCACCTGCTCCGTTCTCCGCTATACTATATTAAAAAAAAAATAGATCAATAAGACCTAAACTGATGTTTCATAGACCAATTTCAAAATTTAGATGGATCTAGTGGACTCTCATAAATTTCTAAATTTCGAAAAAAGTTAAGATTTAATCTTTAAGATTAGAGTTTGACGAATTAATATTTTCCGAGAAAAAAGATTAGAATTAGTTGCTTGATAGAATTAATTTATATATACATATATATATTTATATTATAGCAGACAACGGAGCAGGTGGGTAAGAGTAAGAGAACACTGTCGTCCATCACCAACCGCGACATAGTCCGAGCATTTTGTTGTGTTGTCGACTTTTTACACCACTTAATCGGCATTTTTAACGACCTCCGATATCCTCACTCACTCAACGAAACACAGTAGAAGCACCGTTTCAAGAACAGCTACCATTTCACGCCGAGTATTCTGTGAGTCTGTGATATCAATTCGGATGAGCCGGCCCAATTACAGCGTCAGCATATGCCTCAACATGACTCTCCGTCGGGTATTATTATTAAGAACCACATACCTCTGCCATGCTGGTGTCTGTATACTCCTCGTCATCTTCTTCCGATTCCGATTCATCTTCCTCTTCCGACTCATCCTTGATACGCTCTTTGACCATTTTCGCGTAATCCCGAACACGAGACGGACGCGACGAACGTCTGATATTCTCGTCTTTATCACTAGTTCCATTCTTCATTACGCTCTGTAATGAGTAAAATTAAAATTATATGCGGTTTTATGTTGTATTCGTTTATAATTATAGATAATATTAATAAAGGATGTTCATTTCCCATTATATCATTATTTAATTCGACAGACGACCTTTATAAGGTCGCTGGAAGACGCTGGAAGCAGGTCGCCTCCGACAGGTACGCATGGAGGTCCGAAGAGGAGGGCTTTGTCCAGCAGTGGACGTCCTACGGCTGAAATGATGAATTAGTTAATTGCTTAATTTGTAATTTATTGATTGGAACCCCTTCTCTGGTAAAGGCTTCCTCTAGTTTCTTCTAGACCTCTCTATCAATTCAGTTCCTGCTATTCCTTCTATATCTTCTATCAATTTCTTCCGAGGACTTTTAGTTACAGTTAAATCCAGCAATAATATGAATTATATTGGGTTGTAGTTTTGTATGTCCTACTAATATTAGATACAGGAGAGTTTGTAAATATTACTCTTTCACTCAAAAATTACTCAACGGATTTTAATGAAACACTGCAAAAGTATAGATCATACATCAGAATAATACAAGGCTGGGATTTATAATGATATTGTAATATTTCCAGCCGTGGGAGAGCCATGCAGAAGCATATGCTGATGCACTAATTGGGCCAGCTCGTCCGAAGTGATACCACGAGCTCACAGAATACTCAGCGTGAAATGGTATTTGTACTGTGTCTAAGTGAAATGGTACTTGTACAAAGAGAGGATATCAAAGGCCCTCAAGAATGCCGTTTCAGTGGCGTAAAAAGCCGGCATTACATTTTTTTGGATGTTTTTATAGTATAGCGGACAACGGAGCAGGTACGTTTCCCATATGATAAGAGAATACCGCCGCCCATGGACAACCGCGCATTGTCTGCGCATAGGTTGTGTGGACGGCTTTATATATAAAGGAATAAGTTCAGAGAGTTTATTCTTACCTTTGGTGTTTCTTTTTCTTTCTCCTTCTTTTCATCTTTACTCTCTTCTTTACTACTCTCATTCTTTCCTTCTTTCTGCGATGGTTCCTTGTTCTCTTTCGTGATGCGGCGTTCCAACTTCTTATCAATCGCAGTCGATTTCACCGACAATGGTTTCTTTTCTTCAATTGTCCTGAAATAATAGATTTTATAACAACTGCAGGATGAACAATTTAGTAGTTAAATAATTTTTGAATAGTTTCACTTACTTCATTTTCCCAGAAGATGCGATAATTTGTGTGCGTCGCATTTTGCTTACGTCCAATGTTTTTGTCTGCGTCTTACCACTTTCCGCTCGCGTGGTTGTCTGGATGTAAATTATAACATTTACTTTAAATAACTACTTAAAATTAACATTAAATTGCATTTTAAAATGCCTGCAATTTTTACTGAAGCCGAAATAAAATACTTTTTTTTTCTTTAGCGGAGAACACCGCCGCCCATTAACAACCGCGATATACTCCGCGCATGGTTGTGTTGTCGCCCTTTTAGACCGCTTAAACGGCACTTTTAAGGGCATCCGATATCCTCACTCACTCAACGAAAATAGTACAAGTACCATTTAACGCTAAGTATTCTGCGAGACCGTGGTATCACTTCGGACGAGACGGCCCAATTAGTGCATCAGCATATGCTTCAGCATGGCTCTCCCACGGATGAAAATTTAAAAAAAAAATGTTAACACTTTCAATCTAACAGTGACTTGGCGACGTACCTGACTTTTTTAATAGTATAGCGGACAATGGAGAATATGGGTCTCCTATATGATATGAAAACACCGCCGCCCAACGATTACCACGCCAGTCTACGCTCTGGTTTTAAAGCAGGCATTATACGCCATTTAAGCGACTTAATTTCAAGGGCATCGATATCCTCACTCACTCAACGAAAAACAGTTCTGGTACCATTTCACGCGAAATACTCTGTGAGTCCGTGGTGACACTTGAAGAACCGGCCCAATAAGTGCGTCTGCCATGGGTGAAAACGGGTGGTGAATTTTATTTCTTACTTAAATTCAAATGATTTTCGACCGGAGACTTTTAAATTAACTAAATAAAATATCCTTAACAAACCCTTTTCAGATCCTGAAGCTCCTTTTCTAACAGCCTTAAAGATTTATCAGAGAAACCTGCGCTGTTCGTGATTTCAACTTTCGCCTTTTCCTTTTTCCCTGGTTCTGTGAAGCGTTTAGATTTATTGTTAAAAATTTGACATAGTACAAATTATCCTTAATGAACTACACTATACAAAAAAAGTATTAATTTGAAAATAAGACGTTTAGCTCTTTTTTATGGTATAGCAGACAACAGAGCGGGTGGGTCTCCTATATGGTAAGAGAACACCGCCGCCCGTGGAGAACTGCGCCACAGTCCGCGCATTGGTTATGTTGCCGGCTTTATAGGCCGTTGAAGCGGTATAATTAAGGGCCTCCCATATCCTAACTGACTTTGTGAAACACTGTACAAATACCGTTTCACGTTGAGCATTCTGTTAGCCCGTGGTAACTCAATTCTCAATTTTTTTTTAACAATGCGACGTTAAGCAGCTGTATTGACGTTGAAAAGTAAAATTATTCAGAATACTGTTTACACTACAATAAAAAAAAGGAAATTAAATCACTGTGTATACATGGCCATTGATTTTAATACTAAAACATAACAAATTAAACACACAAATTTACTATTTTTTTGGAAAAAATAATAATATAATATGAATTTTATTTATTTTTAACAGTTATTTATGGCAATGGAGTAAAATATATTAATAAAATAATTACCTGGATCTGTCACTTCCTCAACCTTTGATTTCTTCTCTTCAACTTTGTGTGTGGTTATTACAGGCTGAAATAAAAAAACCATTTTCGTTTTGTAAGTACCAATGTGTATATCCATTTATAAACCACTTAAATATCTATAATTCTATGAAATAATTAATCAAAATGCTAAGTCCCGTAATTAATCCGTAATTACGGAATTTTATTTAAATATGAGTAAAAATATCCTACGAGGCTAAGTGGTTTTAAAAAAACAACCTACAACGTGAAACAACATGAAACGAGAGCTATCGGGTTCGAATCCTAGCCTGGACAGTAACAATGACATATAACAAGTCTCTGGAATAGTTTGATAGTGGCTGGGCGAGTGTCTTAATACTGTCGCACCTGTAGGAGAGTCATGCTGAAGCTTATGCTGACGCACCAATTGGGCCTGCTCATCCCTGGACTCACAGAAGACTCATCGTAAAACAATACTTGTACTGTGTTACGCTGACTGAGTGAGGATATCAGAGGCCTTTAATAATGCCGTTTAATGGGCATGAAAAGACCGCAACACAACCAATGCGCCGACTGGGGCGCCGTTGTCCATGGGCGGCGGCGTCATCTTTCCATATAGAAGACCCACCTGTTCGCGATATCAAAAAAAAATTACCTCATCATCTTTAGCGGTTACCAGTTGAGGTTGTTTCAAGACTTGCGTTATTTCCGCTAGAGGAAATTGCGTAACGGTATTGGATAGGACCGTTATTTTGGGCACCTTTCGCGGCGTTTGCTTCACATCAACCGGGGCCGATATGTCCTCAACTGCGGCGGACTCTTCGATTTGAACCGGTGTGTTCACATGCTCAACTGGCCCGTCGATTTCGCTACCTGCAAAAAAATACACTAAAACTTAACAAAATCTTGTACAAAAAAAATGAATAAGTCACATAATTAATCAATGAATAGAACTTATTTTAAAAAAATAAAATTAAAAAAGGACATACGAAATTCCTATTTTTTAAAGATCTCTTATAACTTGGCTCCTCGCTTGATCTTGTTCTCATGAAGAATATAATATGAAATCTAAAATTATTATGATTCTAAATTATGGCACTGAAGAAATGAAATGTTACCTTCAGAATTTGTGTTCTCCTGTTTTTCTTCGTCTTCATCCACTGTGGGATCCTCGGACATCTGTAACATTGAAAATAAATTACTATATACACTTAAGGTATATAGTAATTTTTTTTTAAATGACTAACGCTGTTCGTATAAGGACTTTACAGTTTCTTTCTAGTGTTTGATTCTTATTCCTATAATGTCATTTTTCTTCACTGCCACTAGTGGTAGTAATATAAAAATCAAAATTTCATTACTCTAACAGAGAAACAACATTTAAAGCTATTTATTTAACTTACTTATTATAATACAGAAATTATAAACTCCCGTAGAAGAGAACAAACCAAATTAAATACAGAAAGTAAAACCGCTAAACAGACTTCTATACTCTGCCTGAGTTTCAAACGTCAGTTCAATCAAACGAAAAAGAATAGCAATTTAAAACTAGAGAAAATACCTATCTAATATATTATTATTATTAAATAAAGTATTAGCTTTATTGACATTTATTTAATTAATATATTAAATATATCTGTATGTTTCTCAATACTTACAAATAAATTATCAGCATCAGATTTGTTTATTTCAATGACCATACTGTCACCCTCCTCTTTAACTGTAATCAATTTAGATTCACAATGAGAAATATTCATTTTACACTTACCTATTAAAAAATAATCCTAATTAAAATTATTAATAAAGATAAGAGAAAAGGGCAGAACTAGGCTTTATGCCCCACCCCAAATGCCAGAATGCCTGATTTCAGTTTTGATTTCTTATGTGTATGAGATACAAAAACTTCGAACTACTATGTTACGTACGGCTACTTTATGTGGAATCATATTTTTGTTATAGAAACGATGGCAAACGAGCATGAGGCTCACCAAGGGTAAGCGGTCCTCCGCCCATGGACACCTTGCAGAGCCGGGTACGTTGCCGGCCTAAAAAAAATGAAACATTGCCCAGGTTGCGGGCTTACTAGAAGCAGAGTTGGAATTTTTATACACTCTTTTCCTGTCTTATACATATATTAAATAGAAATTGTTCTCACTTCAAACGTACTCAATTGTCTTAGTTATAGTTTGCGATTGCATTTTTTAAATCTCATTAAATTAATTTTAAGAGTATTTTTTAACCTCGTGCTTGCCAATTACAAAACTATAACAGAGGAAAATATATAAATAATTGAATATGCTATTTCGAAAAGGGCACAGCTCTGAATATTTATACTTCCCAGGATATGAAAAAAATAATATATTAATTAATTAATTAATAATAGTATTTGCTAAATAATATACTCTATAACTCAAAAATAGTTACATTTTAGGGCATAGTAACTCTCCAAAGACTAA
>DWCF01002237.1:0-25014 GCA_018230265.1 Delias oraia | reverse complement strand
CGGCGCGAGGCGGGCCCGCCCGCGCCCGCGCACCTGCTGCTCGCCAACTGAGCCGCGCCCCACTCATAGATTCTTTACTTTTGTACGAGAGAGACGCGCGCCGCGATTTATTTTTTTATTTTCCGCGGGGGCGTCCCGCGCCGCCCGCCGCTTGTGATATCCGTACGATTTTTCATAACTTTTTGTATCTCGTTCGTTATGTCGATGTGTAAATTTATCGATTAGGAGCGATAAACTGCCGCGCGACTCGCCGGCGATTTATTTTCTTACTATTTAAAGCCGAGTCGAGTTTTAGATGTCTTCGTTCGAAATATTGTCATAGGTAGGGTAAGAACGAGGGCCCCGTGGCCGCGTGCGCTTACGACGTACCTTCAACAGCGAGCCTGTATTCATTCGTCCTCCGATCTAAGAGAACACTAATGATATTTAAATATGTATACTTTATAATCGTAGTACGCGAAATGTCTAATTTTTCACGTCGAAAGGCCAATAGAGAAATTACATATTTTTAATATTTGAATAGTAAATTCATACCTTCTAAGATATATAGCGTACCGTAAACTGTTGTGTATTCGACTTTTGTATGTAATGACGTTTGCATATCCGTTCGGTCGGGTGCGGTCGGCCGGCGCGGCGGCCGCCGAAATCGTCGCAGATCTCACCTAGCGTAATCACACCTTGTACCATTGTACCCTTATAATAATTATATAAACATAAATATATTATAGGATTAGCTACGTTTCAATCTAACAGTATTTTTTTAAGAAGATATTAGTCCTTGTGTACATTGCCGGCCGACCGCATCGAGGCGGCCGGCCTTAGTCTGTATCCTATACTTATATAATGTTATAAGAGACGTGAATGTGAATAATGAATAAAAGTATTTCTCAATTCATAAAGTAACTGGTGCATGCAAATCATTAAGTAAATACCAAGTGTTATTTATCTCTTTTGTATTTCACTTGGCAGTGCTCGGCGTTTCAATCGAGGCTCGTAGTTGTAGGCTGTGCTTAGGTACGCAGTAGCAGCTTGTCGTTCGTTGGGACTGTGGTCACTTGTCAGTTACACGCGAGAGCTTCCTCGGGGCTATCCTTTTGTAGTAGTAGCGAATTTAATTTCCGTTTCCGTGAAATCACTGGGAAAGCGGAAACTCCTGTCCTGTTTTCTCTATTTCCATTGTAACCAATGACAAAATTAGTAATAAATGCGTAGCCGTAGACTATTTTATATACTAGGGTAATTCCGCCAATTTTCATACAAGCTATAAATTTGAAAGTATTGCGCGCGAATCATAGGAAAGTGACTTAATTGACACTCATATTTTTAGCTAAACGCAACGCGATAGACCAACCACATTCATAGCACAACAATGACAAGTTGTATACAGAAATGTGCACTATTTTTTTACGATTTTTATATTTTGATTTAGATTTAAGTATAGTGGTATAATTTAACCATTATTTATTAATGCCCTATTATTATTAACATAACGGAGGCTCGATTGAAAAACTGAAAGTGACGCTACAGTATTTTTTGTAGATAAAATCTTATAACGTAATTTTAATAATACAATTTAGTATAATGAGATTTTCTATTACTAAAGATACTTTTTATTTAATCTTTCTTTTGTAAGATATATTCGACGGGGTGTTAAATATAGAATAATATTTGCATAAAATAGACAGCGGTTCTCGCGGCCGCAAATATAATTAGTCAATAATAATTTTTCATATTGTTGTACGACTTTTTAAGTTTATATTAAAATGTTTTGTGCAATCTATCATGAGTTTAATTTCAATATCACCCAAGAAAGAAACAGAAGAGTCCTTCACAACAATCTCCTAGTCCTCGATAAATATTCAAAATATTATATATATAATAATAATCTTATATAAAACTAGCGGGCAACGGAGCAGGTAAGTCACCTATATGGTAAGAGAACACCGCCGCCCATTGACAACCGCACCACAGTCCGCACATTGGTTGTTTTGCAGACTTTTTACGCCACTTAAACGAAATTTTTACGGGCCTCCGATATACTCACTCTGCCAAACACAGTACAAGTACCGTTCACGCTGAGGATTCTATAAGGCCACGGTATTACTACGGACGAGCCGGCCCAAATCACATATGAAATCTCACTTCATCTAAGTACTTAATTCACGAACGCGCCCCAAAAACTGTGCCTACAGCCAAAATATCAAAAGCATTTATTCAATTAAGCTTCAAGAGGGACACTTTTGCAAGTCAATTTACAATAGTAAAGCTTCCATTGGTTCGGAAGATATACTGTTGAGAAAGTACTAAAATTGTAATTTTGAATATACGGGCCATCTACGATTGCTCGTTGCAGGTGAAAAATGACAGGTTAATGCAAAAAAACATGCAAACATTTTTCCTGTCTTTTCAAAAGCTGGGCTTATAGAGTTCACCATTAGATATAGCATGTGAGTTTTCGCATTGTATTGTTCTACTTAAAATCAAAACATAAAGGTGTCTACATTAATTGATATACATTAATTGAAAAAGTATCTGGACTGCCCACTTATATCAACATTTACCTACGAGAAGAACCAATACGAAACTCGTAGGGTTTAATTTTTTTTCACTAAATTTACAATAGCTGATTTGTTTGCTAGTTTAAAATATACCAGTTGGTGCTTGTACAGAAGTTTCCATGCGTATGCTATATTTCATTAAATTATCTGTTTCTGACAATTTACACGACGATAATTGAATAAAAATTCAAATATGTAAACCTCCCACCGCCCTAATTTTCTGCCACACTTGTGATCAATTTATAAAACTGGTGTCAAGTGTAATGTAAAAGTATTTGTGTCATCGTGAAATAATCATAAAAGCTTTTAATAAAATTTTAATTAATAATTAAACTCGAAACCAATTAACCAGTTATTGCAATTTAGAGAGTATATTTACATATATTTAAATAAATATATATATACCTATATATATTTACAATATTTTATTTTAAATAGTATAGCGGACAACGGAGCAGGTGCGTCTCCTCCAGTATGGTAAGAGAACACCGCCGCCCATGAACAGCCGCGCCACAATCCACGCATTGGTTTGGTTGCCGGCTTTTTACGCCTCCGAGTATTGTGTGACTGCTTGGTATCACTGCGGACGAGCCAACTCAATTAGTGCATCAGCATGGCTCTCCTACGGGTAAATTGGTAATGAAACAAAAATTAAATTAAGTCGCTTTATTTATGAAACCACAAAGATAAGCGTCTACCTCATCTATGGACAGTAAGTTATAATTATTTTTACATTTCACAAATTCAGTTGATTTAAAAAAGGAGTCTTCGAAGAAAACATCATATCATTTGAAAAATTAACATCAAACATAAGAATTGATACGATCAAGGCACAATATTACACATATTAAAATACATTAAAAAACAAGCGAATAATTTCTGCGGGATTTCAGGCGCAACATGGTTTCATTGTCGCGTAAAAAACTCAATCACAATGTACAACGATTTAAAAATGTGTCTTAAATAATTACTAATAACCTATTTTTTTAAAACGATACAAATAATGAATACGCATGTAATCTGCGTGGAACAATGCATCACCATAGATGAGGCGAAGAGAATTTGTGGTCGATTTACGTGTAAAAAATATACAAAGTAACATCTGTAAAATAATCAGTACATTTTATTGTGGATCTAAATTAAAATATAATGCTAATTTGTATCAATCAAACTCGTATTTACATTATCAAAAACAAAAGCTAATTCAAGTAAACCGATCTTCTTAAGCCGACCTTCGAGCGAAAGGTTGTGTATTTCGGAGCGGAGGCATTGCGGTGGTTTTCGCTTATGCTAAATAACATTTTTGTTTAAGAAACATATTCCACGTGGCACTCCATTCGAAGAAAGGCGAAGCAACCTTAAGAAGACTAAATTATATTCTACTCTCACGATAAGAAATGACAAAACATATCTATGACTAAGTGGAAATTTTGGCCCATTATATCTCGGTATTTCACATACAGAAATGTATTTCACTTAATAAACATTACGATGTAACAATATAAACTAAACCCAACTTAAACACATTTAAAAACAACTTAAAACTGACGTACATATTTTATAACGGATTATTTTATTTAACAATAAGTAACACAATGAGCAGTCGTGATAGTCGTATGACGCGCAACGCGATCCATAAGGGGAATGCCAATGAAATAACTCAAGAATTGCGACGGCAGTGAAACGAAACGTATTTATTTACAAGACGGGGTTGCAGGCACCACGGCCACGGCGCGCAGCGCTGTTCCTTGTAACCGAAGCCGCGACATTCATTATCAGTGGGTCATTTCAATGTGCCTTTGCAAGCTCTTCTTGTTCATGTAGAATCGGTCGCACATGGCACAAGGGAAGAACACCTTGTCGTTGTCCGAGTGTCGCGCTCGAGTGTGCGACGACAAATCAATAGCCCTCGCGAAGTACACCTTGCAAATGTTACAGAAGAACTTGGTCGGTGTCGAGTGCATATTGCGATGCGCGATCAGGTCACGGGGAGTGGCGACCCCATCGCCACATTGGCTGCAAGTGAACTCACCTGGCTGGGGCAGCGGGGCGGCGTCGTCCTCCTCCGATTCGCCACCAGACTCCTCGTCGCCATGCTGCGAGTCCTTGTGAATCGTCAGAGCGTTGATGTCTTCAAACTGTTCCCCACACACATTACACACCGGGGCCTCTTCCTCAAGAACGTTGGCCGCCGAGCTACCCTCCCCAGCGTCGTAGTGCTTTTTCATGTGCACAAGCAGCGTACTCTTACGCGTGAAGCTCTTATCACAGACGGGACAGAACACCGAGTTCGGCTGATGCACTTCATCCATGTGCCGTTGATAGGCGGCGCGTTTGGTGAACTCTCGATCGCAAATTTTGCAATACCTATCTTCGGAATGCGCGGACATGTCTGCTTGTTGGTCCATTTCTATAGAGTCGTCGGAGCGCAACTTCTTGTTTGGATTGACAACTGTCACTTCAACTTCCGGCGGCAGACGGCGCTTCGTGACTGACGAGGAGGCGGACGTCGTGGTGTGGGTCACGCGAGCCAACTGCGAGGCGTCTACCACTTCGTACTTACTCACTTTGCTGGTCGCTTTGTTCTGGGGCATCCACAGGCCCGTGTTGTTCGCGGCCGCCTTGCCGTCCGGCGAGCGCAAGTGCCACCCGCGGTGGCTCTTCAACGCGGCAATGGACACGTAGCTCTTGTGGCAAATTTCACAGTCGAATGTTTGCGGTTGCTGTGGCATTTGATTGATACACTGGTGGTTCTGCAGAGCCAGCAACCCCACGAACTGTTTCCCGCACGTGTCGCAAGGGTAGCGGGCTTGATACTCGGCGTTCGGGTCGAGCGTGTGTCTTTCAATTTCAAATTCCACTTCCACCTCCTGGGGCATCTCTTGCGCCTTGCTGGAGCCCTGCGCGGGGTAGTACGCCAATAACTCCCGCGAATGCTCAGACCTCAAATGATCGTACAGCTCCAAAGAGCTCAACGGTTTCCCACATATTTTACACATTTGAACTGTGGATTTGTGAACATTCTTTCGGTGCCGGTAGTAGGACTTCTTGTCGGCGAAGGATATCTTGCAAATGGTACAACTGGACCTGCTATTATTGACCTCAACGTTATTTTCTGAGGCAGAAGGATTAATAATACCATGTTTAGCGCGTTTATGTTTCCACAGACTCGTTTTAAGCGGAAACCGTTTGTAACATAGTTCACACGAAAACTGTATAGGCTCTTGGGGCGTCGATTGCATAGAATTGGACATGGCCGTGAAGTTGAAGCTGTTGAATTGAGGGGTCGACAAAATGGATCCATTTTCATCTGGATTGTAGTCATCTTCTTCCGTTGACGCGTGCATGGTGTTCTCTTCGCTGTCGGGCCTTTCAATCAAAAGGTCAGCGTGTAGTACTTTCTTATGCTTCCAAATATTTTTCTTGTGCATAAAACCTTTACCGCATATATCACAGGAATACGGCGCGTTAGGGACATTACAATTCGGTTTAAATGGGCTGAATCCCTGTTGCACCATGGAGAAGTGTTGAATTGGTTTGCCAATAATTTGCGGTGCAAAACTCTTGTCCGATCTCTTCTTACCGGTTGGGACTTTCGCGTGAATACGCATATGATTCGAGAATGCTTGCCGGCTTTTAAATGTTCTCACACAAATATCACAGAAGAACTCGGCATCCCCCATGCCTATAGTGCTCGAGCCGGGATGATTCTGCTGCACGTGCTGGGACAGCTTCTGTGGACTGCTGTAAGAGTTTCCACACAAACTGCACGGATAGAATTTCACGCGCAAATGGGTATTCTTGTGCTCCGCCAATTCGGAGGGCCGCAAGAATTTCTTTTCGCACTGATCGCAGTGATGGGCGATCTGATTGTGTTCCGCCACTTGGTGATCTGTCCAAGCGTCCACAGTTTCAAATATGGCATTGCATTCAGTGCAAGAGTAATGGTACTCTTCCGTCTCTTCCTTCACCAGAGACATGTCCAGCTCCGATGACTGCCCTTCTAACATCTGATGAGAGTGCTCTGTATAAATGTGTTTGTCCAGATCAGCGGATTGTTCAAACTTAGCATCACAATGGCGGCAGTAGTGCGGCGTCTCCTCGTTATGAATTGCCTTCAAATGCTTCACCAACGTTTGATAGGTGAACGCCTTCTTACCACAAATCGGACAGTCTGTGGGCCGGCCGTCGATGCATTTGCTTTGGCTATCAGGATCAAAGCTGTCCGCGTGATTAGCAATCGCGTGCTCATTGAAATCCTGCACGTTGCCAAATTTTGCGGTACACAAATCGCAAGCGATATATACGGTACATTCCCCGTTGCGGATATGTTTTTTCCAAAGTGCTTTGTCTTTAAACCTTGACCCGCAATGTACACAGGCAAGAACGACATGCGATTGTCCATCCTCGTGGACGTCCAACACATGTTTCATTATTAACTGTTTTAATTGGAATTTTGCCGGACACAGCTTACACGCATAGGACCGTGCGTTGTAGATATCTTTGTATTGGATTTTAACCTTTGGTTCATCATCTAAAACTTGGTCGTCGGTAATTCCATCTTCCTTGTAAATAATTCTCCACAGGTCAGTACACGAATTCGATCTCATGTGGCTCAACAATGCGCCGATGTGGGAAAAAGTCACCACACAATTGTAGCAAGTGTGTTTTGGAACTTTGTGCCCGTTTTTTTGCAAGTGTTGTATGACTGCTTTTCTTCGGGGATGCTCTCTATCGCAGCAGAGACATCTCTGAGTGTTTATCTGTTCAATTATATCTCGATACTTGAGAATGAAATCTCTCTGGGTTTTAGTGACATAAAGTTTGTCTGGGTCGAGCTCTTTGATGTCATCACCGTCGACTGTGTCATTGGGATCCGCAGTGTAATCCAATTCGAGATCCTCGTCTTCGTGCTCATTAGCTTCGCTTTTATAATTAATATGAATCCCTTCATTTATTTCCACGACGGGCGTGATCCCGATAGGAGGGTCACCGTCGTGGTCATATTCATAATTTTCTTGACCCTCTTCGTTGTCTTTGATAGCCACTTCATATACCTTCGCGTCTTCATCCAAGTCGTCTCGTTCGGGAGATACTTTCTCCTGCATTTCCTCTAAGCAATCATTTTGCTGCTTTTCTACGTCATCGTGTTGCCCGTCTGTATTTTCTTCATCGTCATTTTCTACCATTTCATTCTCAGGCTGACCATCATTGTCTCCGTCAGACTCGCGCTGACGTGCAATCTCAATCTCATTGTCCGAATCCATTTCCACGGTGTCGTAAAGCTGATTATGATTTTGATCATCATCTTTTTCAACATCATCCTGGTGATGTATATAGCCATCTGGCTCGGATAAAATAGTCTCCACTTGGAAAGATGCAATCTCAGGCTCCGATATCAATGTCTCAGGGCTTTCGGGGCCCGAGTTCATGATTTCAGGCTCCGAAATTAACACCTCTGGTTTGGTGGTGAGCAATGTTTTTAATATTTGCGGTTCCTTCTTTTTTATTTGCAAGTCCTTCAATGCTTTGATACGTAGGGGATACGGCAAGTTATTTTTGGTAGATTTCAGAGTGCGAATTAGAATTGGTTTCGGTGGTATTGGTTTTTCAGCCATGAGTTTCAAGGCTTCATTTGGCAGTTTCAGTTTCATTTTATGGCTAATTGGATTTGGCAATAAGCGAGCTTTTGGGTTGAATGGGTTGGGTCGTAGTTTGCGTTGCATACGGTTGTGGGATTTTTTTGTTGTTATTCTGTTTGTATATCTGTCAAAACTATGGGCTGTGAGCTCGTGGCGGCGCGCGTTGTGGGAGTATCTATAAGAGCGGCCGCAGACGAGGCAATCTTTGGAGGCGAGTTGTTGGATGCCCTGTCGCGAATGTAACGTTTCGCCTGTGGGGCGCATTACTGTAATAGAAACTTCAGGCACGGCTGCAGAATTATCAAAATCTGCTTCTTCGTTCACCTCTTCTTCCATATCCTCCTCATCTTTATCACTTTCGACACCCTGAAATTGAAATTATTCTTTTGTTAGTTGGTAACTAAACCAATACATAACAAAGTTAGACGCGGCTGTAACTTTCAAACTTGCTAATCTGAATGTTACAACGATCTTATTGTCTCTAATGTTTAATAGTAATTACATCATCATTTCAGCCGTAAGACGTCAACTGCTGGACATAGGCCTCTCTCTTGGACTTCCAGTGTAATTACATAAGAATTAGAAAGTTTTATAAAACTATTAGAAAACTGAGTTAGTTATCGAAACTGCTTAACTAATTTGGTTAAGTTTCAGTATAATAAAAAGTAAGTAGTAAAATGTAAGTAAGTATAGTAAAATTAAAAAAATCCTTTCCAAATGTAGAATTTTAGAAGATTCAAATCCTGTATTTAAAAAAAACAATGTGTTAATACAGATATTTAATATCCAAATGTAGTAACATACATAAATAGTACTATACATATTTGCCTTGAATGTAACACTATGATACCCTACTATTAAAAATTATTTTAAAAAATATATACGATAGCGGACAACGGAGCAGGTGGGTCTCCTATATGGAAAGGGAACAACGCTGCTCATGATCAACCGCGCCATAGTCCGCGCATTGTTTGTGTGCCGGTTATTTACGCCACTTAAGCGGCACTTTTAAGGGCCTCCGATATCCTCACTCACTCAGCGAAACACAGTATAAGTACCGTTTCACGCTGAGTATTATGTGAGCCCGTGGTATCACTTCGGACGAACCGGCCCCATTAGGGCGTCAGCATATGCTTCAACATGGCTCTCTCACGGGTGAAATAATTACAGTAGATATAAGATGCTCTATACTTCTTTTAATTATAATATCTAGAAATAGAGATAATAACCTATTTCAAAAATCGTTAATGACATCACCGTTTATTAACCGTTTTAAAAAATTTGTAATAAACTTAAAACTAAACATAATCATATAACAAACATTTTTGTTACAATATCTATGGAATACAGAATGTACATAAGCCAACTGTGTGCTCTTTACAAATAAATAAGCCGCATTTAATACAAGTGTGTTTAGTTTTCCGGTCTCGTTGCCGAGGGCAGATATTGCAACGCCTTCTATTGTTATATGTCACTCCGACTGGAGTATGCCTTGGCCTTTTCAATACCAATAGCCCGCCCAAATCTTCGATTGGATCAGTCGTCTCCATTAGGCTCATTGCTAACTCTCGAATAAACAAGCGACGTTGTAAAACACCGCCATTGTTACGACTGCTCCATATAACTTGAGCATTGACAGATGCAATATTCAACAGCATGAAAAACAAAGATAATGTCCAATCGTTTGTGTTTTGCATAGTTGTGTAATAATGCATCAAAACATCAACCACCTCAACCGTAGACTGAAACTTTTTATATTCAGACACAACAGAGTGACCTACATGGGATCTCTTGTAAAACGTTGGTTCGTTACTTACAACATTCACCACCTTCGAGTTAGAGTCAACAAAGGATGACAGAACGTGGTCGCTATCAATAAAAGCATTTATAAACGGTTTACATTTTCTATGCGGGGATAAAAAGACTGGCGGAATGTTCTCATTGCTAGGATGCATTGCAGCAATACTAAAAAGACCATATTCTTCTTTCAAAGTCTTGATTAAATTCAAAGATGTGAACCAACTGTCCATAACAATAATCCGCCCCGTTCTGGCAAGGTGCTGTACTAGCTTGGTAACAATACCTTCACTACCAAAATAAGAATCAGTTATAACATCTAAATTACTTATGTAAAAAGTGTTTGGATCAACAACAAGTACCATTTTCATACCCTTTTCAATATTTCTCTTTTTAATTGTATATCTGAATGGACAAGGGCCTTCAACCGGCAATATTATCTCATCAATGACTGCAACAGCTCCAATATCATGCGACATGCGACAATTCATAGCAAATATTTCAAATACTTTTCTGATACGCTTCATAATATCTAACTGCATTATTCCACACTCATCTCCAATATCAAAACAGATACTTTCAAGTAAAAATTTAAACCTCTCATATTTCATTGCTCTCTGAATGCAAATAGAACCAAAGTCATTGTCCCAGAGGTCACTGCATTTTTGTTGTGTTGGCCTCATTATTCCGTGATAGTAGAGGATTCCTATCAAAGTCTTAATTTCACTCACAGAAGTTGCAGAGTTCTGAGTTTTTGCAATATTTTCATTTGTGGATGTAACAATTAGTTCAAGCATATCATCACTGATCAGCATTTGCCATGCATTTCTGGGTTTATGGCAGGCTTTGACTATTGGTATGTTCTGTTGCCGCATCAGTAATGCTTCCTTTACTTTTGCTATATTTTCAGTTAGTTTCAACTTCGGATTTTTGGAAAGAACAATTTTGTTTTTACATATATAACCAGTTCTACAGTCACGGCAATCATTGGGAACATCTGCATTTAATTCTATTTCTACTTCCGAGTCATGATCAGATATGTGAGAGACCTCATATTCTTCATTCAACTGAAGAGAATCTATCATTTCATCTTCTCTTATAATATCCAATATTGCATGGACTCGCTGCCAGTCCATTCGGGGATCTATATTTTTCTGTGAATAAAATAACTCAGTTAAACTATTCTATCTAACCTCCTACATAGTGTTACATTCAGGGCCTTGATGAATATACACATTTTATTAACATAAAAACACTAAGCGTAATAAATTTAATACCTTATCACTTCTGGGAGTTAGTCCCAGGGATGCCAATATTGGTGGACCTTCTGGTTGGATCTTGCTTGAGGGCCCAGCAATCTGAAAATATATTAGTATTTCTTAAGTATTAAAATATCATGCAATAAAAATGGTGATATTATAACATGATCCATACTATTTTAGCCCTCTGTAAGTTTGTATCCTTAACATAAAAATTTATATTATATTAAGATAGCAGTCAATGGAATAAAATATATAAAATGTAACATAATGACATCTTAAATCCATACTACTTCAGTCCTCTTTAAATTTATTTCCTTGACTTGAAAATGTCATTTATACCAACAAAATTAATAATTTACAATTTAACAGGATAACTACTAAATTTTATTTTAATTATAACACAACTTACATCTTCTTCAGTATATGATCCATTAATAACAACACTATCTTCATAGCCCCCATCTGACAATCCTTCAGTTGGTTCAGTTTTTATATGAATCTGAAAAACCATGTTCTATAATGTAAAAAAGCTTATAGCAACTACAACTGAACATTGCCAAAAGAAACTAAACCTTACCTCTTCTAGATGGCTGCTCTCTTTATTAATGAGAGATTGTAATTTGTTTTGTGTCCTTTCACAGACTGTCTTGAATGTATGCCAGTTATTGACATTATCCATGCACTTTCTGCAGACATTTGATGGCAGCTCGTCATTTTCAGTTATCTGAGAAAAAAAAACAAATGCATTACGAATATCGAAGGTACAAAGAAGCGCGCACTCTATCAAAGTATGACGAGCGAAACTGCGACTCACGTTAGATATGGCGCGAGGAGAAACCGAGAAACTTAGTAAGTAGGCGTAGACATAACTCGATCGACGGGCGACGGCGAGCGCCTGCTCATCGAACGAATAACTAGAAACGAGACGGCGTCCAGCGAGCCTCACAAGGGTTGCCGCTCAATAGTCTAACACACACATCTATACCTAGCACACTGACGCCGAGAGCGACGCTCCTCATGCGAGAGACGAGCTGCACGGACCTGCTCTAGATAAATCAATACGATCGCTTCCAACGCCATGCGAACCCCTCCCGTCCAGGCCCCCGGGAATAATGCCAAACCCGACCCTCATCAGGCGTTCCACACCTTGCCGGCTGCCCGGAATGCGACGCAACGCGGTCACGATGCGAGCGACGGCCATGGAACATTACAAAATGGTGGACGATCTTACGACATCTCCATCTAGACACACTGCCTGTCATTAAATCGAACAGAGGCGGATGACGAGATCTCACGTATACCAACTGCCTACTTTCACTTAAATCTATCATACATTATACATTTTCTTACCTCAACGGCCACGCAGTCTTTAATTATCGATGCAAGGACAGGAGGTTCAGAGTCATCCGAACTGGTGGTAGGAAATATTGGTAGTAATTCACTTCGGGATGACAAGCACAGTCTACAAACACGATCATAATTCACACTCATTGTTAATAAACACAATTCACACCCTTTAGAATCTAAATTGAAGACGCCATGTCACCATGAGCACTTCAACACAAAGCACTGCATATCGCTCTGGCTTGAGCACGACAGCTTCTGATGATGAGCATAGGAAGCCGACGTTCGGTCACTGTAGCAGTCTCGACTCACCGACCACCTGTCGTTTTGCGCATGTGCGTATCTTATGTTCACAAGGCTGCCAACCTAACCGCAAAAAAGGTAAAGCTAACAGGGGTCCGAAACCTTAAATCAATCCGGTTAAAATAAAACATTTTGTTAAAATTTATTTAATTTACAAAGAGGTAAATAACAATGCAATAAGTAAATTAATAATAAATGAAAAACAAAACAATACAATTTGGTAATATTCAACTGTACTAGAACCATAAATAGTTTTTTAGCCAGAAATAAGCCAAAAATAGAAATAATTTAACAAAACTGTGAGCATAAACTTAGATGATACGAGAGTTGAGTTGAAAACTGGGTCCCTGATCCAGTACAACAATAAATGCACGAGAAACTGGTTTCATTCAATTAAAAGTAAATTCTATTAGTCTTTATTTAAATGATATTTGTTTTATTATATTAACAATAAAAAATTTAACTAATATGGCGGCGATCATCTAAAAAATGTTTGCAACTTCTGTTACTACCTTAACATAGCAGTGCTGCCAACATTTCAACTTTGGCGATTAGTTTAAATTATACTGAAGTTGACAGCTGCCAAATGACGCGCGAAATTTAAACGTATAGACTTATACTATATTATTTATTTTAGGAATATAAGTTACTATTCATAGTATTTCTAAAATATATTTTTTATTTAAATCTATCATAAAATAATAACATATTTGCTATTTCAACATGTCTATCTTAGTCAATTTTTATTAAAAATTGCCACACGTACACGACAAATTATTACTTTTAATAATGATTTTATAATAAATAATACAAATAATAGTAATTAAATTAAATTAATCATACTCTTAGTAAGAAATAAAAACAAAATATGAATTCATTAGTTATTTATTCCATTATTTTGTACAAGCAACATTAAATGCGGCAAAATAAAAAAAAATGGTTATAATTATTTCTAATTTATTGGATAATAATTAGTAAGTATGTACCTAGTTCAAATTTTTTAAATTGTATTATTGCAATCAATTCTTATTTATTTCTTATCAGTATATCTTAATTATAATAATATATTATAAATAAAAATATATACATATATTATTATTACATATATACATATATAATAATATTTATAGCCGAAAATATGTCGATTAAATTTAATATATGTCAGAAGAAATAGATATATTATAATGCAGTTTTTAATAATGGAGATGTTGTATTTTTATGTTTTATCATTTCAATACTTTATTAGGTATGTAAGTAGATTTTAATATAATGTTGACGATTCATATATAGTATATAATATATACTCAATAATTATGATACATGAATTATCATTTTAAAGGTAAGTATGTAGCGCTTATTATTTAATGAAATGATTTAATAATAATCTTAATTCTTATTTACTTTAAATTTATACTGTCTAGAAAATATACTTACAATGTTTTTAAGGCAAGGGAAACAGTTTTTGGAATGACAATTTTTTTTTTTAAATAGTTTGCCACTTATAATTCACTTTTAAAACACTTTAATATATAATATTTGGTTCTAACAGGACAGTTGAAACAAGTGTAAGTATAACTTAAGCAAGTAATGTAAAATGCTCAGAATACTGAGAATAATGGAGGTATTATTTAAAAAAACTTCTTTAATTGCCATTTCAACTACCTGGCATAACTGATAAGGAACGTGATCTATTTAAAGACTTTTTTTTATAAGACAACGGCCATTTTAAGGAAAACAGAATAATATTTCAAAATATTTTTTCGCTATGAAAGGTCAAAATGTTAGTAATTTTTTTTTATATCCACTTAAATTGGGGTTTTACGATATACTTTGGTAACAATTTCAAACAGTCTCGGATCCTTTGTTTATATTGTCAGATTTTTCATACGAAACACATATTGAATCTTCTTTGTCGTATTTTTGAAGGTCCGTTAAGATCGTCTATCACAATGTATTTTTGCTGTGCGCTCACAAAGGGCTGAGGCTTACAAAGGGTGGTATCCCATGTGCTTTTCAAATCAGTTAATAGCAATGTTCCTTTTTTTTAATACCACGTGTTATTTTTGTAGATTTCAGGACGAGCCATCTGTCAAAAATAACATTAAGATGTCACAATTGAACGGTTTAAATTAGACTCTGATTGACTGTATATATCATATGTGAATTACAAATACAAATAGTTTTGAAATATTCAAAACGTCTTAACTTTTTCTACGATTTATCTAACATAAAAATCTTAGAAGTGTTCATTTTTTTAGCAGTAGTGAAGGAGGTATTATAGGTTTTATATACAATTTTATATCTTTCATCTTGTGTTATATTATAGATATAGAAATTCCTTTCTTTATCTTGTTAATATTGTACGATTTGATTGAAATTATAAATAAATAATACAATTGATGATACTTAAATGTAAACACTAGTTTTTATAATTGGATTATTCATGTCCATGGCAGAGTATTAAATATGTAGTTCAAAAAGATAACTCACAATATACAGATAGCAATAAATGCAAGTTGCAACACAGTTATAATACAATTTATTATCATTATATAAGCTAAATAAATCCTCAATACAATTGTGCAACGTTTTATTATAATACAATATAATACATGACATTAATCGATCGTCTATTGGTCCACGAGTCGATTTAATGTGCGTTTCTTCAATTTTAGTGCTTATAAACATGGCGGGCAGGTGGAGCGTTGTTCTTGCGAGGGCTGCGCGCGTACAGCTAGCCGAGCCGGATCGGCGGGGTTCGCTTTCGCGACAAGAGCTCTTGCCACGTGAGCAAATGCCGCCTCCACGTTCAGCCCGGTCTTTGCCGATGTCTCCATAAAGGCGACTTGGTACTCTCGCGCCAAACGCTGCCCTTCCTCCCGCTTCACCGCGCGCTCCAGACCGCTATCCGATTTGTTACCTGGAAGCATCACACGGTAATCGGTATCTTTTTCGCAGGCCAACGCTTCGGCATTGATTGTTCACAATTGTAACGAGTTTTGAATGCCATTTAGTTACCAGCATGAAACAGTTCTTGTACTGTGTGTAGAAAGGGTTATAGGGTTATTTTTACGTTGCGTTACATTATAATGTTATAGGATAAAAAGCCGGCAACACAATCAAATCACGGATAGTGCTGCGATCATGGGACGGCGATAATTTCTTACCATAGATAATTTGTTTCAAAATTAAAAAAGTTTCAAAATAGTAAAACAGTTTCTTCAATTTGATTTTAAACTTTTAAATACATATATTGTATAAATCGATTTAAATATTAATCGGTTCAGGTAAGGAGTTTGGAACAATTTTCTAATCCTTGTCATTAATTTACTGAAGTTTAATTTTAAATCATTTAAGTAAATGATATCCAATTTATTTATCTTTTGTTAGATGAGCAACCTTTTTCCACTAAATAAAAAGACGGAAAGGAAATTATACAACTTTTTCGCAGTGTTAAAAAGATAGAACAGCTAATATTCATTGAATAATATGTACCTACCAGATTCTAAAATGTTTTTTCAGGTAAAAAAGAAAGAATTAATTAATAATTATTACTTAATACCCAACTATCGTGAACTGTTTACATCTCACAGACTCCCTTGTTTCTGCTCATGTGATCCCCTTATAGTTCGTAGTCGACATCTGGGTATCTGGTTCACTGGACTATACTCGATATATTTAGCAATTTGTAAGGTATTAAAAATACGGCTTTCTCATTCCTCAAAGATGCTTTTTACCTTTAATCCTCTAGTCAGATATTCTTAAATACTTTAACTATGTTCATAGGACTACCAACTCAAGAACTATAGGGCACCTAATTTAATAATAAATCATTTGATTACAGCGTGAAATAGTATAATAAACAGATTTAAATATTTATAACTAAGATGTAAATTTATTGTTGTTAAATGTAATCCACGTTAACTTTCTGTTAAGAAACCCTCATTTTAACTATTTTTTTTATATCGTGCTGGATATAACCTTCACAATCAATAGAACTTTCTTAAGTGGTCCTCCAGCCGTGGACAATCTTAGTGCCAGCTGCGTCACGCGTGCGTAGTTGATAAAGACAAAACTGAATAATAATAGGTATCTATGCTCTTTTTCGAAGATCTCCAAGTTATAATGGTTTAAAAATGCCTCTCTATGCGAATGATTAACATGTAAATACAATTTAAGTGTAGACTTTTTTAAATGACTAACGCTATTGCCATAAGGCTTTCACAGCTTCTCGCGGACTTTTGGGGCGAGAGAATTTGGTGTTGTGCCGCGAACAGCGGCAAGGGCGTCTCCTGCGAGACACGAACCTCGGCATGGGCCGTCGCGGGAACGTTGGCCCCCTGAGCGGCCAATCGGAAGCTGTGTAGGACTTTAGACAGATTTCTAACCATACAATTATTTACACTCTGTGGAATCAGCTGCAGAGGTATTTCCAAGCCAATACGACTAAGTAGACTTGAAAAAAGAGCATAACTCTAAAAGATCGGCAACGCACCCGCGGATTAGTAAAGCCTGGGTGTGGCCTTGGACAGGGGACCGCTTATACTAGAAGTATGTCAATTGCCTCCGAATTCATAAAAAAAGAACTATTTGTTATTTATACCTAGTTTGATAACGCCAGTCCAAAGCTAAAGTTTACAGAAAGTAGATCTGGATCTCTCATTCTTGCTCCGCAGCTCACTCCACATTTTACACCCGTGGGAGAGCCACGCTGAATCGTGTGCACGCACTAATATGGCCGGCACGTCCGAAGTGATCTCAGAATACTCACCGTGAAACGTTACTTGTACTGTGTTTCACTGAGTGAGTGAAGATATCGCGGGCCCTTAAAATTGCCTTATTTGGCGTAAAAGGCCAGTAACACAACCAATGCGCAGAATGTGGTGCGGTAGTCAATGGGCGGCGGTGTTCTCTTACCATATAGGAGACCCACCTGCTCCGTTGTAAGCAAAATAAAAAAAAAATACTCGAGACGGACGCACGTCCTATTTTTATACACGGTGAGCCTATGGCTCGCACCAAAAGACCATGTGAAGCTGTGATGGCTGTATCGCCGGCAAAAATAGCACTTCCAAAAAAAAATTACCTAGAAGCATGATGACGACATCGTCCTGGGCGTATTCCCGTATCTCGCCAAGCCACGCGCGAATGTTGTCGAAGCTAGTTTTGTTCGTGACGTCATACAGCAGGAGAAGGGCTGTAACAATATATTCTCTAATAAAAAACCATTGTATGGGGTGTGACTTCCAAACCGTAGTATGTTTGATAATAAATATCATGTATATTGTAAATAAATTTCTTATAGATTTAATGGGATAAGACCTCTGCAATCACCTGTTCAAATTGTAATAGCAAATAAATATTATTATTATATTTATATATAAAATACTTATCTTATCTTTACGATGTATATCATATAAAATATTAACATGTTAATTTCAAAAAGTCCTAAATAGTCAGCTTTCAAATATTTTATTAGACCACGTCATAATAATCGTATGAGATTAGTGAAAGTTAAATAATCCCTCTTTATATTCCTAAAATGGGTTAAGAAACGGTAGATATTGTTCCAATAAGTTAATGAGGATACTAGAGATTCATCAGTTACACTTAACTGGCATAACATACCAGAAACTTAAGCAAAGCGCGAATTTTGGCGTGGTTGTCCATTGATTATGTTTTACCATCTTGCCCTTTTCTCCGCTTAAACAGCAAAGAAATACTAGACGCCGTTCCTATTTACAAAACCGTACTCAATGGAGGTATCATTTATTAAGATATTATAAATTAACTAATAAGTGATATTTAAATCTAGCCACATATCAAATGATTTTTACAAACCAGAATAAACATTTTTTTCCAAGCGTTATATATAGATTGTAAAAGTCGTAGACAATAAACTGAAGATGTAATCATTAATCAAGTAGAATATGTATTTTATATTGTATAGTATATGTATTTTATATTGTATAGTATATGTATTTTAGAGATGTAAATGTGCTTTCTATAAGAAATTTAAGTTTCTTAATTACGATATTGTTGCCCTCTTCAGCTGCCACCCTATTTTACCCCTTCCCTTTGTCTGGGGATGCCAAAAACAAGCGTTAAGGATAAATTTAGTTTTACATAAACTAAATTTACCCTTAATATATTATTAATCACATTATGCGTGTTCGTAAATTAATTAATCAATTAGGTGTGATAAGTAATGTTACTATGTTTACTATATACATGTAAATATATGCTGACTAGCTGTAATTTTAAATTTAATTATCAATTTAGTATACCATAATGCAGATTAGTATAAATTAACGAGGATTTGCATAAAATTATTGCAAACTAAAATTGTTAATAAAACCACTTGTTGAACTATGAGAAGCATAGATGGCGTTATAAGTGTCGTTAAAGCTATATTCTTGATAAAAAATTGGATGTACTCTAATATATAATGTAATATAAAAATGAATACAAAATTATAATTACTTATAATAATTTTTACAGTTAGAAGTATATTATTTTTCAATGTTTATTAACTTTTATATTAAATTTATATTTAAAACAGTTTTGAAATTAAAAGATGAGAATCATACAGTACTCGTCGATTTTTATTTGTAACTCTTTTATAACATTGGTAAAGTATTAAAATAATCAATCAAAATCAAATTTGAACGTTAAAACTTCAAATTGAAAATTTGATTTTCAAACTCATTTTCTATGTAATTTTGACTATTTTTATATTAATATTCCATTAAATAAAAATGTTAATACAAAAATATATTAATATTTAATTATTCACTTTTCCACTTACCATGGGCATCTCTGTAATAAGCGTGTGTAACGCTCCGAAAGCGCTCCTGTCCAGCAGTGTCCCAAATCTGAAGCTTAACTCTAATTCCGTCCACTGTAACTACCTTATTCTGCAATAGATGGCGTTAGCTAACTAAATAGTATTTTAAAAACCTTGAATTAATAATTTTATAGTTGTTGAGTCATACACAGATCTGAATAAGAATAAATAATAGTTAACTAGAATAGTTTCACACAATGTATGCTACCTTTGACAATCTAGTATTTTTTTATTTTACTTATTAGGTAAATGCTATTCACAATTAAAACTTACAAGTTAAATATACCTGAAATATACATATAATTATTTCAAAATATGTTAATTTTATTAAAATTTCGATTGAAATGAAACGCGGCCATACATGGTATTAATCTTTCACCTGGACGTTTCAATTGCGGTCTTTGAAATCGCACATTCCATTATGCATCACGAAATAACTGCCATAAATCAAATGTTAAAAATAAACAAGAAATAGTTGATGCAATAAATCAGTCCGTCAGAACCGATTCAATCACAGCTGTCAAGTCATAGGGGCGGGAACAGAAAAATCCCGCCAAACTTTAACACCAATAGCAGGGCGATCCTTGTCGTTCGTCCATTTTAACTTGGATCCCCTGCTAATATTTATTAATAATAATATAGAATGCTAATTATTGTCAGCCCGTGTCATTTGGTTGAACAAAAAGTTTCTGTTTAGAACGCAGTTGATACACTCTGTATGGTTTTGTCAGATGGTAATAGTTATCTGTGATGCATACAATTTAATAATAAAAGGAAATTAGTGTTGCATGTATACCCGGAAGTCAATTCCAACAGTGGAAATGTAGTTGCCGGCAAGAAATGTGCCGTCTCGGAACCGGACGAGCATGCATGTTTTACCCACGCCGCTATCTCCTAGCAACATAACCTAGAAATGCAACATTAATTTTGTTAGCTTATTAGGTGAGAATATCAACAGGAGAGAGTATTTTTTTTATTTATTGATACTTTGTTGCACTAGAATGAAAAGAACATAACAAGAAACTATAAAATATTAGGAATGCAAATTGCTTTTACGCTATTAACTAGAATACTAGTAAAAATACTTAATACATCATAAAAAAAATGAAAGCTTAAAATATATAAATTAGGTATATAAAAATAACTAGAATTAAAAATCTTTGTGATGAATTTATGTTAAATTCAATAGATAGACACGTAATAATGAAAGGTCGTTGTTATTTCAATACTGCCATACCTTTCCGAAGACGTCGTATTTATCATCAGGTTTCCCAAGCTTGTCCCATTGTTCTGACGGCGATGGTGGATCACTATGTGGCATCATGCTAACATCATCAGACTTATCATCATCATCTCTGGCTTCGGGAAGATTTCTAGCCCACGTTGGTCTAACTCGACCAACGACCACTCTTTTCTCCAGTTGTCTATTATCACTTGGGTTCCACATAATAAATCCTTTTTGGTTAATTCACTGAAGCACTTAACTTATGTCCAATTTCGCATTTTCTATTCGCGAAAGATTAACCCGTACAGACTAAAAGCTATTAACTATTATAAGTTATAATAATAAAGAATCACTCTGGACACAGAAATGCTTTCTAATAAAAGATAACGCAAAGAAAATGAACAGATTTTTGATTGTCTTCAGAACTTCACACTGATTCAAAATAAATTACCTAAATAGGAAAGGACAAATATGTACATATATAAATCTCTACGGTATTTGCGTAAAATAAATATTTTATAAATTTTTATTTATTTCTCCATGATTCAAAACTAGGATCTCCAGCGCAAATTGCAGCTGCATAATATATCTAACCACAGAGCCGATAAATTGTTAATAACAGAATATAAGACAATCATCTTTTAGGATATGTATTATGTTTAACATTATTACTCTGTGTTAATGAGGAGTATAGATTCAACTGAAAATTGTTTTGAATACTTGTCTTGTCATTTAGATATAAGATAAACGACAATAGTGACGAAAGGTCTTGTCACAAATTATCGTGGCCCCTCGTCAGCCCCTGACAACTTTCAAAGAGATAATGTAAATCATTTTAAATTTAAAAAAAACTAAAAGTAGGTACCAAAACTGAGTCTGAATTTTCTATCTTAGGTATACGTTAGCTACCTGCTCGTTTGAAACGAATTTGGGTAACCTAAATCGGTTATATCAGGTGGACAGACGACCTTATGAAGGTCGTCGGGAATCGCTGGATGCAGTCCGTCTCCAACATGTATGCATGGAGGTCCAAGAGGGAGGCCTATGTCCAGAAGTGGACGTCTTACGTCTGAAATGATGATGATGAAATCGGGTAATCTAAAAGTTACATTTATAACTTAAATAATAAGATTAAGAGCTGGATTGTTTTTCAAGAAATTTAGTAGCTGACCACCTGGATTAACATATAGGTTATATCCGACTATAAAATGGATTTTTTTAGGATTCTCTACTCGCAATTGAAGAGAGAGGCCATAACATCTTAACGAAGTCGGGGAGCGAGCTCGTGGGCTCTCGTGGGCAGAAATTTTAAATTTTGCCGCGACTAGTGAACGACTGTCTCCTATGGAGGTAACCATGGTTTGGCGGATCCAAGGATTACTAAGGATTCATAATTCGACGGGCAGGATCATGTCTACCGCGTCTACTAGTAACAAATAACAATTATAATGAATATTGCCCAAATGCAAGACCGAGACCACCTAATTTTAGCAAGATCGAGACTAACCATGTAAGACTTTAGCAAGAACACGACTCTTGCTATTGCAGCTTTTTTTTGCAGTGATTTTTGGAATTTCTCAATAAATCTTTAGACATGTTTTATAAATCTGGTTGATCTTTACTATGGCTATGCTAATTCAACCATAAAATATTCCTATTCTGATAGGGTTTTCTAAGATCTGAAGTAAACTTTAATAAATATTAATAGTCTAATAGGTAATTTCAAGACTTGCAAAACTCTTGCTGCAAGACCAAGAACAAGACTCGGAGCGCAATAGCAAGACCAAGACAAATACCAGGTACATTGGCGCAAGACCAAAACTACCGAATGACCAATATTATACAAACATTAACTAACACAGGATAGTAAAGAAATAAAATAAATAATTCAATATTTTATTGAAATTGGAATATTTATAATTTAACACTGTGTATTTTACCCATAATAATGCGTCACAACTCTGAATATTTTTTTAATATAAGATAGCTGACAACGGAGCAGGTGGGTCTCCTAAATGGTAAGAGAACAACGCCGTCCACCGCCCATGAACAACCGCGCCACAGTCCGCGCATTGGTTGTGTTGCCGGCTTTTTACGCCGATTAAGCGGCACTTTTTATGAATAATATTTTAGAGTTGTTTCTAAGATAATCTTGAGAGTTATAAAATTACACTCGAAAGTTTTCTCATCATTGGTAACATTCATTTCGTTTACAAACAAAAGTTAGAAATTGGCATTTACAAGCAGTCGGTAGGGGATCAATATTCGCTTTAAAAAGTAAATTCAAACTGTAAAGACATTAAATAAATTCAAATATAAATATTTTAATTGCAACAGTAAACTTAATTTTTTGATTATTACTTTTTTGTGATATCTTAAATTTGTTAATAACAAAACTACGCATTTTATGACATAGGTAGTAATTATTTTTCTAGTGTTTCACTATTTCATTAGAAACAAACCAAAATTATAAAAGCATTATAACAAAACGATTATTTTAGTAAAAACGGACAATTTTAAATACCTAATAAAAGTATATAGTTTGTATATAGTAAATAAGCCTACTACAATTAAAATAAAACTGGATTTGTAGGCTTGAAAAGGCAGAATTGGAGTGGAACTAAATCAAATAAATATGTAAACCTAGGTAGCTACCTACCTTCCTAATAATATACTGAAGTAAGTACGTCAAATTGTATGTCTTTCGGGTTTTTTTGGCTACAAACTAGAAGGAATATTTTAATTAATAAGTTATATATGTAAAGAGAAATTTTAACCATAAACGAGGTAAATAAAATTAGTTATGTGTTCTGTGTATTGTCATTTGTCATTGTTTACTTTCTAATTTCTATATATTGTAATAAAACATTGAAATAAATGTTATACAATTAAAACAGGATTTTTTATATAATAATAGGAGTTGTTCAAACAAACTTATTATATAATATAATGGTATAGTTATAATAATTTCAACATTGCTGTTTATTTTGTATTACTTTAGTTTACTATTAATGTATTCAGAAGGAGTGATCATAAAATTAATGCAACACTTAATCAAATATTGCATTCACGTAGCTGCTTAAAGCGAAAATCATTTTCAACGAACAAAATGCGCGAAATAGACATTCAGTTGTTGACAGCAGTTTCAAAGCTATTGAAACTTTGTCATACAATTCATCGTGAAGTTAAATTGTTCAGAGGTTAAATTGCTATGTCTCGCGCTTTAGTGATACCTACTTGATTAAATGATATTTATCTTTCTCAATGAGCTTTAGATTATTTTCTATATATTTACTAGTAATAGACTTATAGAAAAAGAGTTGTGTCATATCTTTAAACAAAAAATATATTATATTAAAAAATATATCTACTTGACAAGGGTTACTCCTTTGAGATGGATGTAGACATGTAGTTGATAAGAGATGGAGAGGTTTGAGATTCGCCATTTTAGCTTACCTAAACCGTTAATATCTACTTGTAAGAAGCTATATGTCCCCAGCTTATTAGATTAGCATTGGAATACTTCATATATAAAGAAATTTTAAATTTACCATCACTCTGCGAAATCAGGTGCCCGCAAAGGCAAACCGATACGACTTCAACTTCAGAAAAAAAGAGCTTACATATCTCTTAAAAGCCGCGGCTCTCCAAAGGCCCTCCAAAGGATGTCCATGAGCGTAGGACCGTTTATCGTGGGTGGAATTCTCGTTTGCCACCGTTTTTATAAAAAATAATAATAACAATGTTTTCTCTTTTATTCTATAGCGGACAACGGAGCAGGTGGGTCTTCTATATGGTAAAAGAACATTGCCGCCCGTAGACAACCGCGTCACAAACCGCGTATTAGTTGTGTTACCGGCTTTTGACCCCGCATAAGCGGCTCTTTTAAGGGCCTCCAATATCCTCACTCACTCTGCGAAACAGTACAATTGCCATTTCACGCTGATTGAGCATGTGAGGCACTGTCGTCAGCTGAACTTTAATTAATCTTCCAAGTACAACTTTCAAGTTAAAATCCAATTACTTCTTTTGAAGG
>DWCF01002236.1:0-25017 GCA_018230265.1 Delias oraia | reverse complement strand
GCATTGCCCTCTCCATAGCTCGCTGAGTGACTCTGAGCTTCTCCATTAGACCCATCGTAAGCGACCACGTTTCAGTTCCATATGTCAACACTGGCAACACGCACTGGTTGAAGACTTTCGTTTTCAGGCACTGAGGTATTTTAGAGAAGATGTACTTGATAAAACTATATATATCGTTATAAAAAAAACAATTTGAATTTTTATTTCATTAATATTATATTATATGCTTTATCACAATTAACAGTAAATCTTACAACTAGTTCGTATTGGTATATTAACAACATATTCAGATATTTGATCGAAGTCAGGACTACGTACATTGAAAGATAAGCGTTAACTATTTGTCCAAACGAACAGAGGGTCCTTTGTTAGGAGCTCGGATCAGGGGCCTTTTATCTATAACAATTACTTTATTATTCAAACATCTTATAAAAGAACATGGCTTTTATGTATTTTTGTATTGATTGAGTTAAATGTTTCCTTTACAGGCCAATGCTGCAGCGGGGCAAAAACGTGCCCGAACGCGTATTACAGATGAGCAACTAAAGATCTTACGGTCCCACTTTGACATCAATAACTCTCCCAGTGATGAAGCGATTGCTAAAATGGCCAAACAATCCGGTCTCGCTACGAAAGTAATCAAACATTGGTTCCGTAACACATTATTTAAGGAACGGCAACGCAACAAAGATTCGCCATACAATTTCAACAACCCACCTTCAACTACCCTTAATTTAGAGGAATATGAAAAGACTGGCGAAGCGAAAGTTACTCCACTAGATTCATCAGCGAGCTCTGACGATGGAAAACCACCACCTGAAAAAAAAGCCAAAACTGAAGATAATATGATCGTCACTCACCATGAGGTAAAATCTGAACCAAACGAAGAGCCTTCAATGGAGGACAAGTACAATTCGTACGACGACCGACACCAAGAAGACAAAAGCTTTATCTTTCCTCAAATTCCACCCCAAAGTCCAGCTCTAAGTACTTCTGAGTTGCATCAAAACATATCTCGGCCTCAGACGCCGACACATTTATCTTTTAATTCTCTAATACAGTCTCAGCTGGATTCGATACCAGCTACAAGTATACCGCAACCACCACACCCATCAATGCTACCACCTAAAATAAATCCGAATTTCACGTCCCCAAACTCCGCGCCCCCGATCGTCCTACCTTTGACCCCAAATCGCAGCTTGAGTCCTGGCAGAGGACCAGCCGATTTCGGACTTTCCGGGGGCAACTCGAACGGATCCAACAGCTCGGGGTCTTCTGGCAAACGCGCCAACAGAACTAGATTTACAGATTACCAGATTAAGGTATTACAAGAGTTCTTTGAAAATAACGCCTATCCAAAAGATGATGATCTAGAATATCTTTCGAAGTTATTGGGCCTTAGTCCAAGAGTAATAGTAGTGTGGTTTCAAAACGCACGACAGAAAGCGAGAAAAGTGTACGAAAACCAACCGGCTGCAGACCCACCAGCGGGCTCTATGGATGATGCCAATCGATTTCAACGTACACCAGGACTCAACTACCAATGTAAAAAATGTCAGCTTGTATTTCAACGATACTACGAACTAATCCGTCACCAAAAGACTCATTGTTTTAAGGAGGAGGATGCGAAACGATCTGCGCAGGCACAAGCAGCGGCTGCGCAGGTTGCTGCAACTCTAAGCAGCGAAGACTCAAACTCTAGCACCGTAGAACACCACGTTCCGCATGTGCCAGTTTCACCGGCACCACCTCTTACTCCAACACCTGCTGCGCCTAATTATCCAGTTTCTCCAGCACCGCCTACACCGCAAACGCCAGTCACGCCTCTCTCACACAACCCCAGAGATGATAAGGATGGAAATTTTCAATGCGATAAATGTAATCTAGTCTTCCCTCGTTTTGAATTATGGCGAGAGCATCAGATGGTGCACTTTATGAATCCAAATTTATTTCCGACTTACCCACCTGATTCCCCTTTTGGCATTTTACAACAGCATGCCCAGTTCCAACAACTAAATGCTTCGTTGTCAAACGAAGAAGCGCGTCACCCTTTAGTAGCTGCCCTTAATCAGCAAGTTGCTAAAAGAAAGTTCGAAGATTTGGACGAAATAGATACTGGTGAACAACCAAAGGACAAGAGGTTAAGAACGACTATTCTACCTGAACAATTGGACTACTTATATCAAAAGTATCAAATTGAATCGAATCCTTCAAGAAAAATGCTTGAGAATATTGCCCGAGAAGTGGGTTTAAAAAAAAGAGTTGTTCAAGTTTGGTTTCAAAATACAAGAGCTCGTGAAAGAAAGGGACAGTTTCGGGCACATGCGCAAGTTATTAATAAGCGATGTCCCTTCTGCCCGGCTTTATTCAAAGTGAAAAGTGCTCTAGAGAGTCATTTGAGTACAAAGCATGCTGATCAATGCGCAAGAGGGGAAATAAACGTTGACGCTTTACCAGATGAAGAACTAAGTACAGAATCTACTCCAAGTTTTGGATCACAACAAAGCGACAGGCAACAGAATTTTTCCCAAGCGGGGGCTCCCATGTTGCCCCCTATTTTTCCGCCATTTCACTCAGACATGGAGAAATTTATCAAACAGTATAGCGAAGAATCAATGAAAAGATATGTAAGTGAACTCCAAGCTCAGGCTGCCGCTCAACAAAATGGTGGTAGCAATGAACCATCTGAGAGACGTCCTGAACATGGAAAATCAGAAATACCATTAGATCTTAGCAAACCTGTAGATCTATCACGACCTGGCTCAGACGCTGATGAAAGATCGGACACGGCCTCGGAAACCATGGAATTCTATGATGATGACGACCCAACCTCACCTATGATGGGTCAGCAAAATCAAAGGCCACCTGGCAAACGTTATCGCACACAAATGTCATCCGTGCAAGTGAAAATCATGAAGTCTTTGTTCAATGACTACAAGACGCCAACTATGGCAGAATGCGAGGCGCTGGGGCGTGAAATTGGACTACCGAAACGAGTAGTGCAAGTTTGGTTCCAAAATGCTCGTGCCAAAGAGAAGAAAGCAAGGCTTGCAGCTGGTTTATCGGAGGTGTCAGACGCACAGCCGCCGGAAGAGTGTCGCGTTTGTGAATTCAAATATAGTCACAAGTATTCGGTGCAAGACCATGTGTTTACGAGGGGGCACATAGCCAGCGTTCGCGCCCGCCTCGAGAACAGCGCCGGCGCGGGCGACGACGGCACGCTGGCTCTGATGCAGATGGCGGCGCGGCTGGAGAGCGGGCTTGGCAGCGAGCTCCACAACGCCTTCCTGCGTCCGCAGCTTGCCGGCAACGGTGAGTGTGCTTGTAAAAATGTGTAGCGTTTTTCTGAACTCATATATAACCTCGCAGCGGCGAGATTCGGTATGACTCGTGGCTCACAGACGTTTCGAGCTGAGCTCCTCTGTGCCGTGACGGTCGTTGATCTATTTTCCTACTAGTGCTTCTTGTAAATAGTTATTTTTAGTTATTACAAGTGAATTATAAGGGCACAGTGGCATTCATATTCATGGGGTTTTAAATGAATTCTCTCTAATCATTGTGAACTTTGTAAGAACAGTTATGAGGTTACGGAAAAGTGTATTAAGCAAACAGAACAGTCACTGCATACATTAGTTTCGTAATGTCATTAAGTTTCTTTGTTTGGTTCTTGTTTTGGAATATGTTGAATGATGGATGACGAGATGGTTGTCTTCGGAGGCGCGAGAGGCGTGCCTGCCGCGGCTGGTGGGCGGCTCACAGACCACCGCTATTCAAATGCAAACGAATACAACAATGGTAGGAGTTAGGACGCGTGAAGGACGTCGTATATCTAATAAGACCGATCTGGCGCACACGCATTCGCTGCATATGAATAATCAATTATTTAAATTAGGCCAAGCAAAAGACTTTCACAGCAACCCTTTTCCGAAGCCAACTGTTCGTACATGTTCACATTTCAGAGGAATATTCGGTGAACATGAACGCCACCTACACCCGCATAGTCTAGTGATCTGTTGCATCATTTTATTCTTCCTAGTTGTTCATATTTAAAAGTCCTATTAGGTATTAGCGATGTCTGTAGTAGTATTGTTGTAGGTAATGAACACCAAAATATATATTTTAGAGAATTTAAAACACTTAGTAAGTCATAGTGAAGCCTAAAATCTATTAATATTTAATAAGGTGCCTTGTAATCGCGTGATGTAAATTATTAAAGTAGCTCTGTAAATAAGTAGGTCGTGTAAAGTATACTACTAGCTGATAATGCTGACGTGTAAAGTGTTTGTGCGGATCGCTCGTGACGGGTGCTACAATGTAGTACTAACTGTCGAGGTAGATATAACTATATTGTTCGTTCTGAGGCAGCTTAAGGACTTGTGATATAACTGTCTCAATTAATTTGCATAAGGGCATAGAATACCTACAAACATAACATAAGTTTGTGTTCACCGCAGGGTGCTCCTGACGCATTTACATAAGACTACCACGGATTTGGGGAGTTAGTCGATATGCAAATATTGTTTCTAATGCGTTGACTACATGGAGATGTCGAAAGCTCGTGTGCTGCGAGTGCACGCGCCGCGGGTGCCGCCATTCTTATCCAAAGCTATTTACTGTGTGAAAACTCGCCTTCCGTCTTAACCGCGCGTCAAGGTTCAGCATTCGAATGCAAATTTCGCATAGCATTCGAAATGTAGCGTGTGTAACCCCAGGAAAGCCCCACGATAGTCCAAGCCGAGGTTCGAGTCTCGCAGGAGGCGCCCTTGTGCCAATCGTGTAAACTCTCGGGCGAGCTTACGCTCTCCCCCAAAAGCCCGCGATAAAGCCGTCAGGACCGTATGATCAAACAGCAACTTAGTCATTCAAAAAAAATTCCAAGAAAAAGAATTTACTTATAGTTTATTGTCGTTATGTTATGTTTGTATTTATTTTTCCGTATTTTTGTTGTCTATTTGTTGGTAGACACAGCAAGCGTCCTGGTGACGCGGACTTGCCTCGCCTGCGACTTCCATTATTTTTATTTTATTTGTATACTTTTTAATTTTAAATTAATTTTATGCAATCTGCATTTATTTGTTATTCAGATTACATTATAAATTAAATCAAGTGCCAGCCAGTGATAAAAAAAAACTCTTCACGGCATTGTGTCCGATTGAGTCTTGTAAACTGTGTAGTATTATTATAATTATTATGAACAGTTATTTTATTTGCCGAATTCGTTGAAATAAATACAATATTTATATTATTGAATTATGTTTTTTTGTTTCCTTGGTTCCTTTATCCTTAGTTCTTTGTATTTTTATGATTTTTATACGAGGCTGTTTGTTTTGTTTTTTTTAAATCTCCTGCTAAGTTTATCTATATAGAAGTGTGTCTATACACACTGTTACTATTAACAGGTGGTAGATTTGTCTAAAAGTCTCTAAAAAGGCAGTTTAAAAATACCTGAGAATTTAAAACAAAGGAGGCTATTGTTGAGTTGCCGTAGGTTCAAATTTAATTGCTTACTATCTTACCTGTTACAACAAAAGTTTATACTTTAAAATTATTCACTCGCCTCAAGGGTGGTACTGTCATAGAATTCTTTGTTTTCTCACTTAACAATACAGATTGCTAGTTTTAAATTAATATACTAACAGTAATTTTATGCAAATGGCAACGATCGTGACGGTACGCCTCTGCTTTGTACAGAACTCTATCTTTTACATAGGATTACATTAAAGAAATTATTACTTTATCTCACAACATCACGAGGTATCAAATCCTATATTTTAAGAGAGACAGGAGCAAACTCGTTGATGCTGTGTCCGAGTGAAGGAGAGAAAAAAGAAACGTAAGTATATTTTCATCGTAAATGACAGAAATATACTAATAAATTCTATAATTAATTTAATATAACATTAATATCAGAAATTTAAGGTTTTCAAGGGGTAGTGTGCTTAGGATAATGTTTACTCGATTGTTTAAACTCTGAGTTAATTTGTTTGCTACCAATTTATTAAAAAAATATATTATAATAATTAAAAATAATATATTATTATTAAATAATATTATATAATAATAAAAATTTATTAAATTTTTATTATATTATATGTAGATGATCCAGTGAATTTCGTTTAACCTACAACAGTTGTCAATTTGGGTCAAAACTTAGCGGAACACAACAAAATAATAGGGCTGGCGACAAAAAATATAGTGTCGCACAAGCCGACACATTTCTAAACAAATATTTAACACCATTATTTTTCCTTCACTTTATATCTTAAAACTAAACTGAACTTAACTTTCTCTACTTTTAAACGTTCACATATTTCAAAAAAAAGTAAAAAAAAATTCTTCAATCTTTAGTCTTAACGAAATGAATGAAAATTAATAATTTAAATACTCGTGCTCCTATTAATATGAATAATTTTAGAAGAAGCCTTTAGTAAGCACAATTTCATCTTGCGGCTACAATAAAAGGCACGTTTACAAGTATTTAAGAAATTACGATTCTCCTTACTTCCGTTTAATATTAGTGGAATAAATAGCGAGAAACATCTGCGTTGATACGTTACGTTATACCTGTAGTAATCGATATAGGTAATATCATTGAACCATTTCGTGATTTTAAAGAAAAACCTAAGCCACCCACTCAATATTCGAGATCTCATTACAAAAAATATTAAATTGCCGACGCACAATAGAATAAGGCTAAAGTTGGAAAAAACCCTCCAGTTACCAAAGCAACTAATTATTTATTTCATTGTTAAACACGGCAGCACGACGTGCCCGCAAGAAAACAACTCTTTTTGTTGTAATACAATAGATTTTTTATCAATTAAACGAGACTGAGCTCTATCTGTGGATTATAAATACCGAAGGGTAATTCAGAATTGGAGCAACCAGGCTCTATTACGGGGCGAAAAGTGTTTGTGAGCAAACACTGTCGCCACTGACCGCCAACCAAAATCTCGACACAGACAAATGTCGACACAAGCTACAAAAAGTCTATAAATATAAATTTTAGTAATGAAACAAGTATAAATACCATAAAAAAATAACTTAGCAGATATTTAATTATTCAAAACGTTAATTAATTTAAATTAATTCGTTGTACCTTCGTTACTTCTTCATTGTAAAAAATGCACATAGTTAACCTCCTTAAAACAGTTGCAAAATGTATTTTGTCACCAACAATGATCAGACGTATACATACAGATAAAGGAATAATTCGAAATAGTGATAATTATCTATTATATTAACGAAGCATTTTAGAATGAGCTGCAAATTCAGTTATAAGAGGCGGGAGGCGTGGGCCTGGAGTCACGTCTAGAAGTCCCAAGCCATTACCGGGTCCAAACCGTATCGACGAATAACCGCCAATTATTGAATTGCTCTACAATCTTTTTACAATTTCTCCGGCCGTTATTATATTTCTATTAAGCCTTTTTGTAATCAAAGTAGTAATGATTCGATTCCATTTCCTAGGCGGACGTGACGTCCGTCATCTTAATGACTCTACCTAATTAGATACGGATGCTTTGCGGACGACGACTCTTTGCTCATCTTTGCTTTATTTTCCTGTAAGCTTCATTGCAATTTCGGCTACATTGCTTTCCACTCTCTGGAAGCGTTTTGTTACGGCGTAGACTTGTTTGCCAAAAAAACAATACATTCGGTAAACAAGCAATGCGCGGACTGTGGCGCAGTTGATCATGGACGGCGGTGTTCTCTTACCATATAAGAGACCCGCTAAAGAATAAAAAAAAACATCTAATGGAAACACAATTTATAAAGAATCATTGAATTATACAAAAATATTAATTATATAGTCTTGTATTACTTAGCCTAAATATTAATTAATTCCACTTTTTTTATTCTATAGCGGACAACGGAGCAGATTGGTCTCCTGCGTCATAGTCCGCGCATTGGTTGTGTTGTCGGCTTTATACGCCGCTTAAGCGGCACTTTTAAGGGCCTCTGATTTTCTCACTCACATCACAATACAAGTACCGTTTCACGCTGAGTTTTCTGTGAGCCCGTTGTATCATTTCGGACGAGCTGGCCCAATTAGTGCGTCAGCAGCAATATTGCTGGAATTATTTAGTAGGCATTAGTATTACTAAAAATGTTACAACACTACAGTTAAATATATAAATATCCACCAAATTTTGACTTTTCTAAATAATAAAAATATGAAAAATCCTTACCAAGATCTTTAATTTACTATTTAAACAGACTGTCGCATTTAGTTTATTTCTGTTCATTGTTTTCTGAACCTTAGGATTCGGAAACAGCAATGGTTGTTGTTTTAAAAGAACTTTCAAGAGAAATTAGACTTAATCAAAGAAAATTATTCATCTGCAATTCGTCTGAATGTTAATTAAAAATACTTCTAAAAATATAAAGAAAAATTAACCATAAATAAGTTTTATTACTGAATAAGTAAGTTTCTCACAAAAATATAATCATTATAGCATCTGGATCAGATAAATTTTCAATTTTTAATCCTTATTGAAATCTGTTTTGGAGTTATAATAACCACAGGCAGTCAAAATATGTTGGCGTATAAAATACCGCGAATGGTGTAAAGAATAATAATCTTTGATTTAATCTAAAAGAAATACATTCTATCTAGGTGGAAAATTAATAATATATAGGAACATTCATCGATACTGATTATTGTATGAAGTCGCAAGGAAAAACTATGTAGTGTAATTTATAATAGCTACAAACAAAACCACAGTTCTTAGAAATTATCGTGCATTGACATCAGCAAGTTCATTCACCCTGTTGGGGTCATCGAAGACAAAAAGTATACATTATCAGTGGTCCGGTTTCAATTTGTGAAATTGATTCGCGGTGCGTACAGCTGCGCTCGCTACGGCTCTAGGCAATAGAGAATCAATGCTTAAAAGGTATTGTCATCCAAGAGTTCTGAAAGAAGCATCGATGCAGTGTCTGCATTTAGTGCCGTTCTTGACCGAATATCCCTACATACCAGTGGGATAGAGGACAGACTTCTATTCAATTTAATCTTGAACGACCGTCTAAGACGTAGCTTTAACAGTGTTTTCAATAATGAATAGTCATTGTTGGTTAAAATGAATAACTACATGATGAAATAAGATTTTTAAAACCATTAGGCTTGCGGCCAGGTGACTGTTTCGTTCCTTTGGAAAACAATCGCCGGTGTTCCAAACAGTAGGCAGCCTTACTTAGTTACCTTACCTTACTTACTTAGTACATTGTCTTGATCATTGTCATAAACATCAATTGATTTTGATAAGATTGACAACAATTGAATTCTGGGGAGCACCAAATCCCACATGTATTGGACCGATTTTTACTTTTAAAATTCTTAACTATAAATAAGCTAATGGAAAATACTTGCATACTTTATAGTAATTATTTAATTAATCATATAACTTCTATTATAAAAATATTAAGATCTCCAAAATTTTTCAATTATATATAATATAAAATTAGTATAATATAATAAAATTTCACCCATGGGAGGGCCCTGCTGAAGTATATGCGGAGGCACTAATTGGGGCGGCTTGTTCGACTTGACCACGGGCTCACAGAATACTTTTTTTTTGAATTGACTATCGCTGTCGGTATAAGGCCTCTACAGCTTCTCGCGGACTTTTGGGGCGAGCCGTAGACTCGCCGAGAGCCGTAGGCTCGCCGAGAGCCGTACGCTCGCCGAGCACAGAATACTCCGGGTGAAACGGTTCTTGTATTGAGTTTTGCAGAGTGAGTGGGGATATCGGAGGCCCTAAAATGACGCTTAAGTGGCGAAAAAGTAAACAGCCAATGCGCGGAGTGTGGCGCGGTTTTCCATGAGCGGTGGTGTTCTCCCACCTGCTCCGTTGTCCTCTATACTATGAAAAAACAATAAAATTTAAAAAAGGCTTTTCAGTACTCATATAAACCACATACATAAGTCATTCATATTTGATTCATATTATGAAATAACTGTAAAAATGGAATCTCTCAACTGGCCTTACAAATACCGAAACAATAGATACTAAAGATTAACAAGCTTCGATTTTTTTATTTCTATTGTTAGTAACTAAGTTTCACTTTCAACTTTCAGATAAAAAATGACTCACATATTTAGATATTTTACCTTAGATAGAAATCGATATTTAAAGTTTACTTTATTTTAGAAGTTTCAAATTTAACAGCTATTTTTTTCAATGTTTTACGAAGACAAATTTTATATACATTAATATTTTTTTTAATGAAAAATCTGCAGTCAAACGAGTAGAAGGCTTACCTAGGATTAGAGGTCCTCTACGCATGAGTGCATTGCCGGTTTATATAGGAATATATAAAAAATATCCATACGTTTTGGTTAGGAAATACCGCTGCAGGCAGCTGTAATAGTTAACACAACTACGATTGATCGAGCATTGAAATATTAAATACATTACGTAATAGACCTATTTTCCAAAATGATGATATCTAAGTGAAAAGTTGGCTCTATACCTATAATCTAGGCTTTTTTCATATTAAAACTTATATATAACAGTGTTATTTAATTTATATATTTTAATTATGTTTTTTAACTATATATTTAAATGATAATTTACATTCGAACTGGGATTCAAACTCGATTCCCCTCTTAGCTTATATGACCACTTAGCTATGACTATCAACAAGGGCCTGCTTACCTGGCGAACTCATAAACAAAACCAACATAAGTAGTGCCGACACCATACAAAAGAATACACTACTATTACCTTCATTTATTACTACTTTTTTATGGAAATGATGGCGGCAGAGCAGGAGGCTCATCTAGGGTAAGCGGTACTCCGCCCATGGATACCCCTAGCCCATGCAGAGCCGCGGGTGCGTTGCCGGCCTTTAAGGAACGCTCTTTTGAAGAAAATACTGTTATTCTTTAAATATTGTTAGATTTTTAATTATTATTGTTTGAAACGTATTTATTAGCAATGTTAATAAAATATTACCAATCCTTTCGAAGAACAATAAATTTTTTATGTAGATATTTTACAAATATTATTTGTTAAGAGTTAATAAATGTGTAAAACCGTTATAACCTTAGCGTAGTGGATAACACAAGCCAAACCACGCCTACTTTTATTTCATTACCGTAATGGTCGTTTCAAAGCCACACTTTCGTGTTAAACTTACGGCCGGCAACACACCTGCGGCTCATCAAAAACTGGAGGTGTCCACAGTTGGAGCACCGTTTATCCCAAGTGAACCTCCTACTCATTTGACTCCCTGTTTAAAAAACATTATTATGAAAATATTGATTAAAATAACTGGGAACTGGTTCAATATTTACTTCGCCTGGCGAATACACAAATCCTGAAAGACGTTAACTATGAATGCGTATAAAAAAAGTAATTTTATTTCTTATGTTTTTGTTTCTAAAGGATGCATAGTTTAAAAAAAGTTACTGTAAACTGTCATTGGAATTTTTACACCATTAAAATTACATTGTTTAAAAATTTTACCATGAACGGGCTTGAATCCCGGTCCGGACAAAAATTTTTTGTTGTTATTGCGGGTAACGGAGCAAGTAGGTCTCCTATTCGGCAAGAGAACACCGCCCATGAACAACTGCGCCACAGTCCGCGCATTGGTTGTGTTGCCGGCTTTTGACGCCACTTAAGCGTCACTTTTAAGGGCCTCCGATATCCTCACTCACTCTGCGAGACACAGTACAAGTATCGTTTCACGCTGAGTATTATGTGATTGTTATTCCTAATATGATACATTTTAATATGATATTTAATTCGTAAAACACTAGTATTGCTTATATCATCCGTGTACCAGGAATGAAGCAATCTCTACTTTGACTGCCTATTGAGGTTGCAACTTAATTACGTTTCACGGTATCTGAGCTGTTCGCACTAAACATTTTGACATTAAAACCATAACTACTCATTGTTTCGACTGGGGTTGCCACATATTTTACGATTTATTCCTATATTCAGAATAGAAGCTCAAGACTTTATACAGAGCTTCAAAATTAGTTTTATTTACTTGCAACTATCTACTTGCCACTAAAGGAACATATATATATCCTTTCATTCGTACTCGAGATTTTTGGCGCCATCGTGACGATTGAGTCATGTATTATATAATTTTCTAAAAACATTGTATTTTCGAAGTTTTATGTGTAAGCATTTCCTTTGTCCGCTATACCGTCAATAAAAAAAACTAATGACACGTATAATAAACAAATCAATGTTTAACAAAACATTGTTACTCGAATTCGTAACTGTACAAACGCCAAACAATAAAATCTTAAGTAAAAACAAGGTCGTACTGGACTCTTACTTAAGACAAAACATGCCTGCAATTAGAGGATCAAACAAAAAAAATTCTAATGCAAAGCAAAAAGTTTGTTAAACAAACTTTTTTATTTTTTACTACTTATTTAATTTAATTTTGGACGTCCACCCACAAGGTGGACAAACGACCTTTTAAAGTTCGCCGGAAGACGCTGGATGCAGGTCGCCTCCAACAGGTATTCATGGAAGTCTAAGCCATCAGTATCCTGCAGTGGACGTCTTACGGCTGAAAAGATGATCAAACTTATTATTAATTAATGTCAGAAATTAAACAGCCTCAGATTATTGTTTAAGTGTCTTTACAAACAAGATGGCGGCTTTTATTTGAACAGCTGATTTATATTTTATTGACAATTGTCTTAGTAACTAAATTACCTAAATAGACGTTTGGATATTGTTCTAATAAATAAATTATGCAAAAGGGATGTTCTTGCGCGAATCTCGAAGAATTTAATTACAATATTGTGTGGTCTGAATAAAATAATTTATTTGATCTTTGAATTAGCATAACAAAATACCCTGCGTGAATGTATTGTTGTACAGTCAAACCTGGATAATAGAGTATAGAATAATAGCCAGGACCCGTCATTTTAAGATCCCAAAACCTCTATTAGCGAGAAACAGACACCTTTGTAAGAGAGACACGTTTTTCCCTCATGGACCTCCGTAAGTGAGACTGCTACTTATTTATACCTATATTAGTGACAGTCGAGCTTTATACATTTATTTTATTTAGGAGGACCTTTAGCTACTATAAAAATCTTCAAAATTGTATTTTTTAATTTTATATTCATAAGCATGTTGATACCTACCCTTATGAAGTACTTATAAGTCGAAATCTAATGAACATAACGTATACACACTATTAAAACATATATGTACATGATACATATATGTTGTGCATATTTACTACATTCGCACTTGCTGCAACTTGTACGTAACTGTTATTGCTGCGTTCCTCTATAAGAGAGAAGCACTGCCCATGTACCTGCAGTACCGAGAAACTCGGGTTAGTGAGAAACCTCTATCAGCCAGAATTAGAGTGTGCTCCCTTTAACTCTCGCTTATCCAGGGTTGACTGTAATGTGTTTCGCAAATTAAGTGAGGATATCGGACATATCGCTTAAATGGCGTAAAAGTCCGGCTTCACAACCAATGCGCGGACCACCTGCTCCGTTGTTCTTATACAATAAAAGAAAATAATAACTAAGCAGGTACACATGGGCCAAACGCTATGGATTTGTTGTAAGCAAAGCGCTTCAAAGCCTTCAAAGCTTTCGTGGTGTGGAATTTTTATTACCATTACCGTATTTTCTTGACCATTACTTGACATTTCTTATGAATAAAATCGAAAATTTAAATGAATAAATAAAAAATAGGCATGCATATACTATGTTAAAGGTAGTTAATAGTTTTATTTGTTTTATTTCTTTTTTTCTATTCATAGTAATCATTCTTATAAATTAAAATGAAGTAGGTATATTTATGTTTATTATAAATTGATTCGAATAAATAAAATTTATTCACCATATTGCTTCTCAACTGTACAACAATGATAATAAATAACAACTATTTCAATAAGCTAATGTCACTTAGAAAACTAAAATGTAATTGCGTGAAATTAAGTTTGTTACAGAAATTATAGAAAAACTGCTTTTATACTGAGTAAACAGTTCGGTGAAAATTCGTCACAATTTTTATAATTATTCTGATTATTTAATAAAAATAAGATAAGATAAATTTTAATAATAAGAGAAAACTTGTGGAACGAATTCATAGTAGATACGTACATTCTCTACCTTGCTTCTACCACTGGCTCACAGAATACCAGTGTAATACAGTACGTACTTATGTTATGTTACCTTTATTGAGGATATCGCAAAAACCTGAAAATATACCGTTCATGCGTCGGATAAGCCGACATTACAATCAAAGCACATACCTTGCGCGGATGTCCATGCTTGGTGATGTTCTCGTACCATATGGGAGACCCTCCTGCACAAAAAATGCAACACAATGTCGGTAATTCATAAGCTATAAATTGTAGATAGGTAGGTAGGTATTTAGTTTTTTCTTGAAGCCAAATTATAATCTATTATAATCTGCATTCATAAAGTTATAAGTTACATAAAGTTAAATAAGTTATGTAACGTTGTCTTTAAACCAGGGCCAAATGACACGAGTTTAATCTTAATAAAAATATGAAATAAACATTTTTGCACCCGTCTCTAAGACCTCGACGGCAATTTTATCTTTACATAAAGAATTGAATGTTCGAGCCCATTTTCATCTCGAAAACCCACTGATTATGTGTATAAATTAAATCTTGATAACACTGTTTTATACGTAGAAGCGCGTGTAAATATCACGGCCATACTCTTGAAGGAGCGAAAGTCGCATATCTTTTTCATCTTACAATCAATACCCATATGCTGACGTACTAATTGGGACGCATTAAATGTCTGAAGTGATACCACGGGCTCACAGAATACTCAGTCTAAAATTGAAATTATGCCACTTAAGCGGCGCAAATAGCCGGCAATGCAACCAAAGCCCGGAGTGTGGCGTGCTTGTCCATGTGCGGCCGTGTTCCTTACCATATAGGTGGCCCATCTGTCTCCATTGTGCTCTATATCAAAAAAAAATAACTTTGTTTAACTTTGATCAGCGCTTACCTACTACGGGTACGAATATTAGATTTTCTTAAGTGTATCTGAAATTAATTTAGACATAAAGTAAAAAGACCATTTTATATTTGTATTAAATATATCCTTTAGTTCAGCGATTCCCAAGCTATTTCAGCCATGGACCCCTAGGGATTCAAGGACAGTTTTCACGGAACCCTTATTAAAATAAAGAGCAAAAAAAATCAGATTAGGTATCATCATCATCGTCATTTCAGTCGTAAGACATCCACTGCTGGACTTATGTCTCCCCCTTATTAAATATATTAGATGAGGTTCTATTTTAATTATTATTAGCATTATTAGATCGTCATGAGACGCCGCTGTCTTCCGGAGTACTTCCTTTTTTTGAGAGGACTATTTGTTGACGGCCATACGACCTTCACAGCTTAACACGGTCTTTGGGGTGCCGTAAATGCCGTTTCCGGCGGAGATGGTACCCGGAAGTAAGCGGACTATAGTCTGGAAGACACTGCTTTAGTAAGTTGCTTTGTTCTTCTGCTTTTAATTGGGTAAGATTGTCGTGATGCACTAGGTGCATATGTAATAATGTGATGATTAGGCATATGTCCAGCAGTGGATTTGATAGGCTGATGGTGATGATGATGATGAATGTGATAATAATGTAATAAATAGCTAGGACATATCTGCAAAATTTAAAAGAGATGTCTTACACGATCATATAATTAAATAATACTCTTGGAAATGCTTATTACAATATCACATGCGAAAGATAGTCCGTAACGAAATTATTTGTCTGATACCTCAGAAATTTTACATTCGACGTTTTTTACATTATTTTATATTATATGTATATGTACAATATGATTTGTCGAAAACTTCACTGATAAATTCCTACTAAACCAATATTGGATAAATAGAATATTTTTTTATTTTTATGGTATAGCGGACAATGGAGCGGCGTGTCTTGTGTATGGTAAGAGAAAATCGCCGCCCATAGACATTGTTGCCGGTTTTTACTCATTGAGCGAAACACAGTAGGAGTATTGTTTCAAATACAACTGACATTTCACGTGGAGTATTCTGTGAACCCGAGGCCCGCGGCTTTGCTTGTTAATAATATAGATACTTTAATATGTAGTTTTAATTATAACTTTAATTTGCAGTTTTATCCATAAATATTATTATCCTTGTCAGCTAGATTCGAGATAATCATAAGCAAAACTATTATAAAATGTCTCTTAAGTACACATTTATTTTTGAGTCTGGCAGGCTTAGTGTTGTCTTTGCCCAAGCCTTACTTGGTCAGTCTTGGTCTAGCTAAAATTAGGCGCCCTTTGGGCAACACTATCTGAGAGATAACTTTGTATTTATATAAAGTCATATTTGGCTGTTTTATCATTGAAATAGAGTACAGAGACATATATTCGCTACACTTTAGAATAAGAATACCTGTGCGCTAGCACTCATCAAAAGACGTCCGCTCTAGTCAATTGATAATTTTTTATAAATAAAAATTCATATAAATTGATCTCACGTTTTGATAGTCAGATTCTTTTGATTTGCAGCTGCAATTTAAACGATTCTGTCTGTACTTTATATTCCTTGGATATTAAATGAGCGACAAAATCGTCACAAATTACCTTAAGATTTGACTGTGAAATGATATTTATGATCGAGTAAGTCGGGCGACATCACAATTCTAAATACCAATTATCTCTAGTATAAGTAAACATTTCTTCACCTCGTGAGCACTACTTTTTGCTAGCAATTGGTAAGAAGAGTACCTACGTACCGTGTTTTCCAATTTCTCTTAATAAAAACTGCTTTCTAGGCCGTCTTTTATTTTTAAACTGTCAAATATCAAGTGTCGTATAAAAATGCGTACAAATTGCTGTTTTATGGGATGTACGGCTTTGGATGCTGCCTTTTAAGAACCACTTCTATCAATAATATCTTCATTATTCAGTATTATTTATTCTTTTAGTTCCCGCGTTCACGAAATCATATTACTTTGTTTTAATTATGGAAATAATCCTTAAAAGTTTAAGTCTAAAACTCCAACAATTTTCCACATAAGATCCAACAGAGAGTAGAGTAGTAGTAAAATCGGTCAAGCGAAGTGTGGGTATAATGAGAGAAACAAACCAACAAAAGAAGTGTTGTATTTCTTACATAAGGACTAAGAACAAATAACAAACTCAATTAAAAGAAAAACAAACAACAAAAATTATGTTATTGTTGTTAAAGGTTAAAACAATAAGATATTAAACATACAATATATTAAGTAAATTGCCATAGAACTTTTATTTTACCTGCAAAAACTACTTAAAAATTTGTTCTGATAACAATATTCTAAATTTCCAACAAGTTACAAGACAAATTGAGAAAATCATTAAGAGTTGATACATCTTTTAATTTTCTAATGGTAGGTTTGACAGGCAACGAATCAGATGGTTCTTCTCTATGGTTAGAGATCACCGCTGCCCATAGGCGACAGCGCCTCAACGCACTTTGGTCGTGTTGTCACCTTTTTACGCCGCTCAAGCGGTGTATTTACAAGGGCTTCTCCGCTTTCCCGCACTATCCCGCACTCATCATAACATAGTACAAGTAGATACTATTTCATACTGGTATTCTGTGAGTCTGTGCTATTACTTAGGTCGAGCCGGCCCAATTAGTGTGTCAGCCTATGCTGCAGCATGGCTACCTCGAGGGATTGTACTATTACCTCCCAACACAAACCGAAATTCAAGATAGCCTCTTAAAAGTCACGTGAATATCAATGTTAATACATTAAACATAATAAGCTATCATCATAATGTTATACCTGCCTCATATTATTGGTTAATTCATAGTGGAAATTTCCCGTTTCCTTTACGGAAGGATTATACTCTACCTCGGAGATTTTACTTTAACAGCAGAATAATTAGCACTGCATCGTTCAAGTCGATAGGATTGTTTATTTTAATTAAAATAAAAAATAATTTAAATTTAAAAAAGTTTAAGTTTTTAAATTTAAAATGTTTTTTTAAATATATAATTAAGTTATATAACCGTTGTCTTTCTGGTGTCCTACTAATTTGTCTGACCGACAAAGAAAATTGTACTCTAGCGAAAAACACGTTATAAAACGTTGTATTTATAAGACAGCAGTTATGAAAATGCCTCTTTTATATCTAATAATAAAACAATGTAATTAATATACCAGATGACGGGGACAAGTGATGGTAAGAGATCACTGTCACCAATGGACAATCTAAACTTGGCGCGTCGGTTTTACTCCCGGATTTTTACGCCGCTTCTGGAATTGCCGCAGGCGCTTACAGGAACGTCTCTTAATCTGTGAAACGTATGAGTATTACTTTGATGAGCTAATCTATACTCTCTTCTTTACTTTATCCCAATGATTATGTCATTTTTAACCTGATTTGAGGTTACAAAAAATATAAAAAAATAATAAATTTGTTTATGGGTATATGAACAGTACATAATAACAATTCATCCCAAATTGTGTCAAAAACAAAATCACGACAGTTACAAACGGTTAGTTTAATGTCCCTGTTCAAATCGCCCGCTCACTAATAAGAGCGGGAATCAGTGTAGGAGCGTGTGCGGGCCTAAAATGCTACATCGCACTTACAAACTAGTCTGGAAATGTGTAATACAACCTCTTCTAATAGTGTGTCAACTAAGTTACGTTTATTTTTTGAATAAACTTTGATTTATTTCAAAATAACTTTGACATTTTCTTAAATAGTTACGCGACTAGCGCAAGGGCATCTCCTGCGAGAGGCGAACCTCGGCTTGGGCCGTCGCGGGGGCATTGACCCCTGATGGGCTTCGCTTACTGCGCATGTAATATATATTACATGTATTTGTTATACACAGGGAAGTTTTGTCTGCGGAGGTCTTCGCAGACCTCCTCTGGATGGATTTCCTTTGGTATCCCCTTAATGATAACCGAGAGAGGCCGCTCCTCGAGCAGCGAGTAACTATGGCCTGCTTCGCAAAGATAGCTGGTTAGGTATCGGTGCTCTTTTGAGGAAGATACCTGGAATGTAATATTTTCCACGTGTGGTCTCGCGTTGTAGGAGATGGACTTGTCTTCCATCGTCAGGGCGAGTGCCGACCACTCACTTATATTGCTGACGTAAATCAACGGAGGGCGGTTTCTGGGCGCTGATGTCGAGGTTTCCTGAGGTTGAACAGGGGAAGAAGGACGTGAGGAGGTAGTTGCAGCGGGTTTTGCTGCCGCGCGGGCGGTCGCCGCGAACTGCTGCGCTGGCCGATGGGCAGGCACTGCAACGGTCTGTGGCGTCGAGTGGGCGAGATGTTTCGCCTCTATTGGCCAACGTGAAGGAGGCATCCGAGTATTCGTTATCGGAAAGGAGGGGCACAGAGGGCGGGCATGGGGTGCGGTTCGAGGATTCGGGGCTTGTAATCGCTGTCACTGTCTGCCGGGATCAGCGTGCGCGATTGTTTACGTCTTTTCTTAGGAGAGGCCGAGGTCTTTCTTGAAATTGGCGTTGACGGAGGCTGCGGGGAGTCTAGTCGCTGTGACTAATAGAATCTCTTTAATGCGTAGGGATGGATTTTTTAAGGTATTTAAAGAGATCATCATCCGGGGGGTTGTGATTCGCCATTATCGTCGTTTTTAACAATGTATATGAATGATGTTGAATAGTCTAGTATGTGTTAGTACCTAATGTATAAGCTACGTTACGGTATCTCAGCGGGTAGATCGTGTAGGTTCGAGGTGGGCTAAGCGGTAGTTCGGGCAGTCAGGAACCACAACACTTCACTTCACTTGGTGGGTCAGAAGCGTTTTTCATTGACCGGCGATTTTGGCGCGAAACTGTGTATGGAATGTAGTGACGCGCGGGCGAGCAAGCAAGATTTGTGGGAGCGTGTCAGGACACCCTTAAAAGCAGGACGCTTACCTGCAGAGAAAGGGCTCTGCAGGTAAGCGTCCGTCTCGGGTGAGATGCGGCGCCCGAATCGGAAAAATCGATACGCAGCAAAAGTACCTTCACAATGGCGGGACTGCCCCAGCAATTACAGTCATTAATTAGCGTAATAAATTCTTGGATTCTTTAGCTGTCCAGTGCTGTAATTGAACGTTAGATGGAGATGATAGATATGTAGCTACAACACTATGGAAGTAATTTTATAGACGTATTCACGTCAAAAATACACAATTCAATTTGATATTTGTATGAAACAATAAAATGAAAGCATCATTTTAGATTGCCATAGCTAGGGGCCCGCATATCCGTCGCTCTCTAATTGAGCCCATTGCGAAGCGCTAAATAGTCCGGATTGAGCCGGGAGTAGTTTATTATCTGATTGAGCGGTTTCAGAACGATCACACTTAATGCAATAAGGAAGTCCACGTCTATTCTCTATAACCAGAGATAATACCGCTGAGATTCACTCCTCTATTGTTTCAATAGATCTGTGTCAATTTTAATCTATGGTCGTACAGAGACTATGTATATATATAATTCAATTTTTCGGCGCCATTTCAAGAACGTGCGTTATGTTTATTTAATTTCTAACTGTATATTTTTGAGGTTATAATTTGTTGAGTTATATGCATAAAAAATACTTGATGAAGTGATAAATTCTACTAATTTATCTTATAATCTTAGCTTATATTTATGAATTAGTTTAATAAAACATATTTAAAGTCTTATTATTCGTAAAAAAATAAGACTATAGATTAAGAATTTTAATTGAATCTTTGTGATAATTGTGTAATTGTCGAGAGTCAAGGAGTTAGGAAACCACTGAAAACCTTACAACCGTTTAAAAATTGACTTTTAGGTGATAACCATCACCATAATTTTCAAATTAGTACAATATGTTTGACCGTTAACTGTAATAATCACTGATTATTATTTCAAAAACAGTAGCGCGTTCGAATGAAATCTCAGCCATCCACGGCGCCATCACACGCAAATGAACACAAAGAATAGTTACATTCAACTTTGAAAAACATATTGCAATTTGGAAGTAAGGGCTCTCGTCAAAGCACGCAGATTATAAGGGCCTTTTGTCTAAAAACCAGTTTTATTTAAATCTTTACCAAAGGGACGCTCAATAAGTGTATCAAATCAGTGTCCCCTATGCTTGAGAAGGTCACCCCGATATAAAAAGTAATTAAACAAGATTGTCTCAAAGATTTCTCAGCCTGATTTTTTCCCGTCAAATTAAAACGTCAGATGGACAAAGACTTAGACAATTGATATTTTTATTTCCCATGCCGGGTTCTTGCACATATTATCAGCGTGTAGTCGGCGTGTAGCCGGCAACACAACCAATGCGCAGACTGTGATTATTCATGGGCGGTGGTCTTCTCTTATCATATATAGGAGAGCCACCAGCTTCGTTGTACGCTATAGAATAAAAAAATCAAGGAACCTAATAAGAATATCATAATTAATTTTCTCATTTGTTTTAGTGGTTTTAGTTCTCTTACGTATCGTATTGACTCTCGGGAATAAGAGATAATAAAGTAGGTAATAAAACACATATTGTTGGAAAATCTCATATCATATCTGGAGATCACGACTATAAACTCACGACCACATACTTTTACCTTCCTTTTATTCCGTTCTTATTTATTTTATAATCCTTTTAATAATAGTTTTTAAAGATTATGGTAAGTGTAGCTACTTTTTATAGTATTGTACAATTTTGAAACAAAAATATCCGACAACCGATGGGGAAGAAAGGTTCTCGAGTGGCAACCGCTGGATCCAGATCGATCAAGATCGCAGCGGGTCTTTGGGGGAGGCCTATGTCCAACAGTGGACTTAAATGGGCTGATGATGATGATGAGATAAGTCATTAATTGAAACTTATTTTTTTTTTCTTATTTCTATTATATAGTAGACAACTAACTTACTCAGTTACTCATTTACTCAGCGAAACACAATACAAGTACTATTTCACAGTATTCTGTGAGCCCGTGGTATTACTTCAGATGAATCTGCCTAATTAGTGTATCCGCATGCTTCAGCTTGTATCCCATGGGTCAAATAATAGCATTGTGACGTGTCAATGTTGTTACACCTTAAAATGCTTGCACTGATCACAAATTACAATTTGTAAACTGTTAATTTGCACGCAACATTACAAAGGAACTTTAATATTCAAGGAAAACAATTTCTGATATAATTGTAGATGTGAAACCTTCTAATTTACGGTTAGGCAGACAATAAGTAAACATTTGTCGATGCTATATAACAAAGGGCACTCTCGTCTGTTATTACACGACTCCGCGAACGGAACGACCATATCAAAGAAATAGTGAAGCTTATTATATGGAAACTTATATGCAAAGAACTTACATAGGTGTGTTGGGAAAATCTGCTAACATTGAAGTGAAACTTCTTTAGGCGCGCTCGGCCCATGGACTAAATGGGAATACCCAAAATTTCGTCACATTGAAAAACCGAATGAATGTAGGCGGGGCGAGCTGATCACTTTTTTATCTTATTGTGTATACTGGCGTATTTTGGCATACATATAAAAAACTTTACCTGACACCATATTATTGTAAATTTTTTTTAATATAGTGATAAACGAAGCAGGCGGGTTTCCTATATGGTAAGAGAATACAGCCGCCGATGGACAACCCATGTTGGGTGTGGCCGTGTTTACGCCGCCACAACTACTATTTCACGCTGAGTATTCTGTGAGCCAGTTATATCATTACGGATAAGCCGGCGCAATTAGTGCATCCGCATATGGTTCAGATGTTAAGATTATTATTAATATAAGCTTCTCTTTATTTATGTTCTTAATGATGTTTTGCGCAGAAATAACATTTTTAACATCCGAATAAAATTGAGCAATAATTTAATGATTTGACTTGTACACCAAGACAACATCAATTAATACGTTAACGTCGTGATTTCTCACCTAAAAAGTTACACTTCTGACTGGAATATACCCCTTTTTTGTAAACTATTATCGTACCTTCTTAATTCTTTATTATAAGTGACATAATATTTTCTCTACAATAAACGTCAAGTTAAGCAACTTGAGACAATGTGTCAAAAGCCCTACCGCTGTGCAATTGATGTTGCAAATACGAAACAAAAAAATTTGGTCAATGATTTCGATAGAAAAACTAAAACGACTTATTAAAGAGATTATGAAATGTATCAAATTTCTTATAAATACGTGAATAATATTAGCTACTATTTGGTTTGTCCAGGAAATTAAATCTTGCATTTGCTGTAATAAGCTATTAGTGAGCTATATAATTCCAAAAACTAAGATTAATAGTGCTTAAATGGAATTTTGCTTTAAGCTCTCATTCTTTTTTCGCTCTGTCCCTACGATTGCGATTAATTGCACGTTTATCGAGTTTCACTTTCCAAAAGGATACCAGTGAGACCACGGTCTACTGCAAGTCATCGTGGCGTGATTCCCACCATCTTTGTTAATTTCAATCACTTAATTACACCATTTCAAGCGATACATTTAGTATTAATTATCTACATAGCCTTTTTCAACGGCCATAATATCATTCTGTAGAGCTCTATGTATTTTTTATAGTATAGCGGACGACTGAGCAGCTGGGTCTCCTATATTGTTAAAGAACACCGCTGCCCATAGACAATCGCGCTACAGTATGCGCATTGTTTGGGTTGCCGGTTTTTTACGCCACTTAAGTGGCATTTTAAACCCGGCCTTCGATATCTTCACTTACTTTCGAAACACAGTACAAATACAGTTTGACGCTGAGTATTCTGTGAGTCCGTGGTATCACTTCGGACAAGCCGGTGCATTTAGTGCACCGGCATATGCTTCACCTTGGCTCTTCCACGGCCTCTGTATAATTATTATAGTAGATATCTATGATGTAAATATAATAGGTCTTATAAAGAATTTTATTTAAAACAAGATCAGAGTTTATTTATTGTTCAGTAATATGTATTCCAGTTTCATTTCCTATGTATATTTTAAAAATTAAATCTATCAATTATAAGATGAATTTTTTCTCTCTAGTTTTTAATCTTTATTAATCTGGAAAGCAGGATTTTTTAAACTAGTTTAACTTTACAGTAAATTAATTCATTGATTTACTATAACTACATTGTTCAAATAATTTTAATAACCATTTATTCAATTTAATGAATGCCATTTTAATGGTTCAATTTTAATGGTGGCAACGCACCCGCGGCTCTGCAAGGGCTACGGGTGATTATGGGCGAAGAGCCGCTTGCCCTAGGTAAGCCTCCTGCTCGTTTGCCACCGATTCTATAAAAATATGTATATCTTTAATATTTGAAAATATCATAAAATATAAAGCATTATTTTTGTTTATGTAAGTAAACCGACGGACCAATTAAAATGTATTTATAATCCATTAAATTATCCGTAAATACTAAAGCTTACAAATGGTTTCTGTGTTACATACAAATATTGGCAATACTTTATTGGACGTAGAAATATAAACCTTCATATAATTTTCAACCGTATTTTTTGAGGCAAAAGGGAGAAATTTCTATGTAACTTGTCTAAGATACAAATTGCAGACGAGTACTTTGTGGGACAGTAATGGCGGCCTCTAATTATGGCTGCGCGTACATCTCTGAGTTAATAACTGTTGCGTCAAACAAACATTTAATTGCTGTATCTTTATCGCAATTACTCGCGTCTCCGCTCCGAGGGCATTGTCGTGATAAGATTTCTCTTCTGACCTAAGTACAAATCTAATAGACAATTAACTCCAACCTTAAATTATCATTTTTTCATATTTAACCGATATCGCCACGTCCAAATGGAACCTTGATTGGCGGCGAACGTGACAGTCGTTTTGGCGCGTATGTCCTAATTTTAATATCGCCCTGAATTTTTTCAATTTTCCATATTTTTTTACCAGCTTTTGTCTGGTCAGATGACAGGCTTACCATCGACCTATAGATTAACAAGAGACCTTGCGAAATTCATTTATGGCCCAGTCATATTAGGTAAAAAAAGGGGTCAACCTCGGAATGAAAGATAATAAGCTGCAAATTGGTATGAACCTT